>JASDQU010585601.1:81666-92367 GCA_032191745.1 Picea mariana | reverse complement strand
CATGGAGATGACTTGAGCAAACTTTGGCATGAGCGGTTTGGTCATCTAAACTATCACTCATTGTAGCAACTATGTAATCAACAGATGGTGACTGGTCTTCCTCTTGTTTCATGCATAGATGTTGTTTGTGTCAGTTGTGTTCTTAACAAACATCATCGGGACAGTTTTGAAAAACATGCCTCTTGGCACGCTTCGGGTCCTTTGCATCTTGTTCACAATGATTTGTGTGGTCCACTTTCTTCTCCTTCTTTTTCTAGGTGCAAGTGTTTCTTAACTTTCATTGATGACTTTTCCAGATGTACTTGGGTTTACTTCTTAAAACTTAAGAGAAAAGTTTTTGACAAGTTTTTGGCCTACAAGGCCCTTGTAGAAAATCAATCTAGACATCAAATTCAAAGGTTAAGAACAGATAATGGAGGCGAATATGTGAACAATAATTTTACAAATTACTGCACTACACAGGGAATCCAAATGAAACACACTATTACATATACACCACAACAAAATGGTGTTGTTGAGAGAAAAAACCGCACATTAAAAGAAATGGATAATTGTATGATCCAATCTAAGGGATTAAGTCTAAATTATTGGGTGGAAGCCATCAACTGTGCAAATTACATAGTAAATCGCACTCCCACAAAGTCTCTTAAAAATATAACACCGGAAGAAGCTTGGACTAAAATTAAACCAGATGTAAGTCACTTCTGTGTATTTGGCAGTATAGCATGGGCTCACATTCCTGATGAGAAAAGGAAAGCATTGCAGCCTAAAAGTGAGAAGCAGGGATGATTTTAGGGGCTAAATTTCACTCATGGGCTAATTTTCTATATTTTTTCCAAAAACAAGATTCTCTATTTTAAAAATGATTAGCCCAAATTCTATAGGATAAAATTATTTTACCTTAAAAATTGCCAAAATTTTATAAAAACTATATAAAATCCTTAGAAATTTGAATATTTTTACAAAAATATCGCCAAACATTTATATTGGCATATGAAGGATTAGTAAGATTCACCAAGGTTTCTACATTTAAAATTAATTTTCCATCTTTAAAATCATCCCTGGTGAGAAGTGTATATTTGTTGCTTATTCTGAAGATGTCAAAGGTTACAGACTTCTTCAATCATTGTAATGAAATTATTATTAGGAGAGATGTTAAATTTGATGAAAATCTCTTGGCCAACGAGCCTAATTCGACGTTTGTGCCTTCTTTGGCTTGCGAGCCTAATTCGGTGTTTGTGCCTTCTTATGATCTAGTTTCTTCTTTAGATGATGACAGTGAGAATGAAAATTCACCTCTGCCTGTTCATCCTCCTCCAAATGAGTCCTTTAAACTTGAACCAGCATCAGTTCCACCGCTTCCTAGATGGGTCTGTTCAACACGAGAAGCAGTTGGTGATCTTGTCGGTGATCCTTCAGATCAATGTCGGACATGTTCACAGTTCCAACATGCCTCTTCTCTTTTGGCTCAAGTTTCAGAAACTCATCATCTATAGACATTTGAAAGAGCTTCAGGTCATCCAGATTGGGATACAACAATTGATGAAGAGTATCATTCTTTAATGGAAAACAATACTTGGGATCGTGTACCTCTTCCAAAAGGAAGAAAAATTGTCAAATGTAAATGGGTCTACAGAACTAAGTATGCATCAGATGGAAGTGTTGAAAGATACAAGGCTCGTTTAGTTGCCAAAGGATTTTCCCAAGATGAAGGAATTGACTATCATGAAACTGTTTCCCTTGTATCCAAAATGAATTCCATCCGCCTTGTTATTGCCATTGTTGCCTCACATAAATGGGAGGTCCATCAGATGGATGAAAAATCCACCTTCTATCATGGAGATTTGCAAGAATAAATCTACATGGAACAACCTCCTGGCTATGTCCAGAATGACTCTAACCTTGTTTGTCTCCTTAAGAAATCTCTTTATGGTCTCAAGCAAGCTCCCCGAGCTTGGTATGCCAAAATGGACACCTTTCTTATTGCCATTGGATTCTCTAGATGCCATTCTGATCCTAATGTATATACCAAGAAAGTAGGAAGCCATATCATAATCCTTGTACTTTATGTTAATGACCTTATGCAAACACCCCATGAAAGCCATTGGAAAGCAACTAAAAGGATACTTCACTATGTTTGTGGTACAGTTTAGTTCAGGATACATTACAGTTCAAGGGGGACTCCTTTATTGGTTGGTTTCATTGATTCAGATTGGGTCGGTGACCCTGATGATTGGAAGTCTACTACAGGTTATGTTTTCAGCCTTAGTTTAGGACCTGTTACTTGGGCCTATAAGAAACAATAGGCTATTGCACTTTCTTTAGCAGAAGCAGAGTATCGAGTAGTGGTAAATCAAATTTAGGAAGCCTTGTGGCTTTGACAGATCCTTTTAGAGTTTGGATTCCAGCAGCAGCATCTGAGTAGCCTTTGGTGCGACAATCAGAGTGCCATCAAGCTCGCCAAAGACCTAGTTCAACATCAGTGTAGCAAACACATCGATCTCCACATGCACTTCATCAAAAATCTCATTCATGATCAAGTTATTGAAGTGCTCTTTTGTCCTACAGAAGATCAAGTTGCAGACATTTTCACAAAGCCTCTTACAGAAGCGAGTTTTCCAAACTTCGATCTATGTTAGGAGTTCAAGAAGTTATCATTAAGGGGGATAGGCTCTAATGCCTCCTTCCTTCTCCTATTGTGTCACTATTGTAAATCCTTCAATCCTATCCCAAGTTGTTCTTAAGGGGGGATGTTAGGATATTTAGACACTTAAGAGTTAGTTAAGATCTACTTGGTCTAAGGTGTTGTTAGGTCAAAGTGTGTTTCTTAGTGTGTTTCTTTAGTATGCATTAGTATGCATTTGTAGTTAGTACATATAACAGTCACGATATGTTCCCGACATAGAGTGATATGACGGTTCATACTCTCCTCAATCTTAACAACCATTGATATGTGGCTTAGCACTTGATTGGTCCATGATCTCTATTTAAAGAGCATGGAGGGTTATTTTTCGATGATTGATTGTGAGAAACTCTCTTGTAAAATCTCTTTGTAATCTTTTTCTTTTCATTAATAAACTGCTCCAAGTGGTCGTGTTAGCTGGGACCATGGATGTTTCCCCGTAGGGGTTTTACCACATGAAAACATCGGTGTGTTGATCTTTGATATGGTTATGTGAGTAGTTACTGAAGGTGTTCGTCCTCTGTTGGAATACATGTGTTGTCGAACATAATATCTTAAGCACTAATAAAAAACATGGGTCTTGAAACCAAACCACATCCAAAGCCTTATCCTCATGGTTGTGTATGTGATAAATCAAAACTTAATGTCACCAAGAAATGTAGGATCATATTTTTTATTGCTTCAAAGTTGATTAATGAAGTGGATTTGGATGTTGTATCACTTGATATATGTGGCATAGTGTTGGGGAGTCCTTATCTTTATTATAGAAAAGCATTCTTCTTTCGTCATGAGAACAAATATCACCTGACTAAGGGGGGAGTGGAATATATTGTTAGAGACCACAGAATGAGGGTAAACACAACACTTGTTAGTCCAGGACAAATGAAGAGACTCATAAACACTAATAAGAGATATGTACTCATGGTCGTAAGGGATAAATATGTTGGAATATTTGACGCTTTCCAAGGAAGTGATCCTTCTCATAAGTAAGAACTAATTGGTATTGTTTCTAAGTATGATGATATTCTCCGGAACTAGATGGATTACCTGCTAAGAGAGAAATCCAACATGAAATACATCTTTAGTAGTATTCTCCTCTTCCTAATTTGGGCATGTATAGGATGTCAGTTGTAGATATTCCAGAGATCAAGAAGCAGGTACAAGTCTTATTGGATCAAGGGGTCATTAGGCCCAGCTCATCTCCTTGTGTTTCTTCGATCGTGATGGTGCCAAAGAAGGATGGCACATGGCGAATGTGTGTCGATTACTAGGCCTTAAATAAAATCACTTTGAAAAATCGATACCCTCTTCCTCGTATAGATGATTTACTTAATCAGTTAAATAATGTTGTTTATTTCACTAAGTTGGATTTTCACAGTGGATACCATCAGATCAGGGTTGCAAAAACAGATGCATGTAAGACTGCCTTTAAGACCAAACAAGGATTTTTTGAGTGGTTAGTTATGTCATTTGGGCTTTGTAATGCTCTGGCAACCTTCATGCATGTGATGAATGATGTATTCAGGCCATTTCTAGATGATTTTGTGATTGTATATTTAGACGACATTCTTATATTTAGCGGGACTTGGGATGAACATGTAAGGCATGTAAAGCAAGTATTGTATACTTTGCAAAGGGAAACATTTTATGTAAAATTGTCCACGCCACAAATTCAATGGTGTTGTATGTTTTTTGATATGAGCAAAGCTTCTGCAACTTTATTCTAGAATGAGGTATACTTATGTATTTTTCCAAATTCTTTTATGAGTTAATAAAAATGACTACCCATTTGAGAGAAGGACCCGAAGACGTAGTCCACCAGGGACGAACTCCGTTATCAAGTTTTTGTGTTCAGATTCGATGCTTATGTCTCTTCATTATTGAGGTTTTCCTTTTTTATGGTGCACTTTAATTTATTCTCATTTAATACAATTGTTTATAAGTCACTTCGATGAAAAGATCTTGTATCACTCCATTATGCTCCTTTTCCCTAAGTAATCTTCCAGGGTTGGATAAAGGAATGAACTTACACCTGGAAGATGTCCTCCTTATTAATTATCTACATAAGAACACAATTATCTTTTGCTCTTGTTAGTAACACCAAAATCACTATCTAACAACACGCCTATATAGATATATGTACAAAGTTAAATTAAATCACATAGAAAAACTTACAATGGTGGATAGGCAGGAGGAGAGAACCTCTTGCTTACCAATTGCATTTCAGAATTTTGAAGAACATGTTTGATAAAATCCTCTTTAGACAGAGGCTTATGATAAACTTTCAATCGATGACCATTTATAACAAAGGAAGTATAATATTTATCAATGGATTTTATCTTTATTGAACCATTATCGTAAATTGTGTCTACTTCATAGGGTCCCAACCATTGAGTGGACAATTTACCCTTGAAATTCTTGAACCTATTGTCATACAGCAGGGTCTAATCACCTGGCTGGAAAGAATTATTATTGATGTACTTATCATCCCATTTAGACCTTTGTTCTTGAATGAGTGTAGTCCTCTAAAGATAATACCTTCTGATTTCATCAAGCTCATTCAGCTACAATATCCTTTGTTTTTTAGCTTCATCAAAATCCATCCCCAATTGCATAGCAGTCCTGAAGGTTTTTACTTTAAATTCTATGGGAATCAACACCTACTTCCCATACACCAATACATAAGGTGTATGGCCTGTAATGTCTCTCCAAGTTATTTTGTAGGCCCATAAGGCCTCAACCAACTAATCAACCCAGTCATTATGGTGTAAATCAACTGTCTTGGTGAGTATAGCCTCTATCACATTGTTAGTTGATTCCACTTGTCTATTTTATTAGGGTGATAAGGTGAAGATTTTCTATGCTTAATATGATATTGTTCAGTAACGGCTTTGACCAAATTGGAGGTAAATTGGGTTCCTTGGTCTTTCACTATTTCTCGAGGCCACCAAAATGAGTAAATATTTCTTCAAATAGTAAATCAACAACAGATTGTTCATTTTCATAATACAAAGCTTTAGCCTCTACCCATTTTCTCACATAATATGTACAGACTAGTATGCACCGTCTTCTTCGATACATAGGGTTAATAGGCCCTGCAAATTCCAAATCCCATTTTTCAAAAGGTTCAATTACTACCTGAGCTTGGAGAGGCATCTCATCAACTGTAGTTGGTTTCCCCATCCTCTGACAATGATAACAGTTGGCCACATACTTCTTTGCATCCTTAAAAATAGTTGGCCAATAGTATCCTGATTGTAGTATTTTGTATGATGTCCTCTTATCATCAAAATGGCCTCCACATGGACCATCATGGTAGGCTTTGAAGATGTCATGCATCTCATCCTCCCGTACACATCTTTTGGTCACCAAATCAGGTCCTGTACAGTATAAACGGTCATCATGCCACATATAATTTTCACTCAGCTAAATAATTCTTTGTTTTTCTTAGGGGGGAGATTCTACGGTAATTTTCTTGTTACAAGATAGTTAGCCACATCTGCATACCAAGGAGTGTAAGTAGAAATAGAAAACAAATTTTCATATGGAAAATTGTCATCCAATGGTACATTATCACCTGTATGAATAAGTCTAGATAGGAAATCAACAATGAGATTATCTCTTCCAGGTCTTTCAATGATAGTAATATTGAATTCTTGCAATAATAACAACCATCTAGTAACTCTATCATTTTTCATAGGTTTATTCATTAAAAATCTAATGGTTGAGTGGTATGTGCGTACAAAAACCTCATACCATGTTATGTATTGTCTAAATTTATTAATGGGATAGACTACTAATAATTATTATTTTTCAGTGACAGTACAATTTACTTTAGTAGGGGAGAGATTTTTTTTTGACAAAGTAGATAGCATACGGAAGTTGGTTTTCTCTTTTTCCTATAATAGCTCCCAAAGTTGTATCTAAATCATCAATGCAGATATGAAAAGGAAGAGACCAGTTTGTTCCTCTTAAAACAGGGTCACTTGAAAGCTTTTTCTTTAAAGTTTCAAAAGAAATCTGACATTGTTCATCCCAATGGAATTCAGCCTCCTTTACTAAAAATTTGAATAGTGGGATAGCTAAGTTTGTAAAATTTTGAATGAAACTCCTATAATATCCAGCATGCCCCACGAAGATTCTAACTTCTTTTTGTGAGCTAGGGATTCTGATTTGAGAAATAATTTCAATTTTGGCAAGGTCTACCCTTATTCCGGTACTGGAAATATGATGGCCCAAGACAATCCCTTCTGTGAGCATCATTTTGTATTTTCCATGACTAAGGGAAAGGTTAGTCTCTCTACACCTGATCAATACTTTCTCCAAATTGTCCAATGCTTGTTGGAAATCATCCCCATATATTGTAAAGTCGTCCATATAGACTTCCACACAGTCATGGGTTAAATCATAAAAAATGGTCAGGACATCCCTCTGGAAGGTGGCAGGGGCATTACACAAACCAAAGGGGAGAACCCTATAAGCATAAGTACCCCATGGGCAAGTTAATGTGGTTTTCTCCTAATCTTCAGGGGAAATTTGGATCTGGTTGTAACCAATAAACCCATCAAAGAAAGAAAAGTACATCTTCCCAGACAAGGTGTCCAAGACCTGCTCTGGGAAAGGAAAAGAAAAATAATATCTATAGGTAGCCTTGTTCAATTCTCTAAAATCCAAACAAATCCTCCATTTTCCATTCTTGTTAGGGAAAATAACTAATGGGGATACCCACTTGATATATAAATTAACGTAAATAAAATTGACATGTAGGACTTTTTGGAGTTCTTCTTTTACTATATCTTTTAAGGTTGGATTCATTCTTCTTTGGGGCTACCTAATAGGTCTAATTTGATCATTGGCATAAATATGGTGTATACAACTATCAAGGTGAATTTCTTTCATTTTAGAGTAATCCTATGCAAAAGCACTGGACTGTCCTTGAATCATTTGGATTAATTTTTGTTTATGATCTGATTCCAAGATAGAATTGATATATAAATATTTCCCAAGATTTAAACAGTCTGAACAATTGACTCTTCCCCTTCATTTATTGTTGATATATTGAACAATGTAGAAGTAGAGGGATGCGAGACCTCCTTAAATTCAGAGCTGAAAATATCTGTAAATTTTGGAAAAGAATGAGGATATTCAATGCATTTTGTATTGGCTAAAAATAGGCTTAAAATGTGTTCTTTGGTTTGTTCTTGAACTCCCTTTGCTTGCTCGAGTGGTAACAAGAGCTAAGCATAGTCCTCCTTCCCATAGTTACTCTCCAACCATAAAGGAACTTTAGTGGTTGGTTGGGCAGAAGGAAAGAGAATATGTTTCTGACTATGGGTCCCATTGGAAATTGTCATCTCCCTAGGTCAAAAACTAATAAATGAATCAGCAATGGCCAACCAAGGTCGACCAAACGCAATTGTATGTCCATGTTTGGAGGATTTTGAATGAATTACCAAGAAGTACACAGGATACTCTCAGGAGGCTAAGTTGACTGTTACATCATCTAGACTTCATGTTGGGTTGATGACCGATTTGTCTGCTAATTCCAATAGGGTTTTTGTTGGCCTTAAGGGATTTAGTTGCAATGTTCGCATGGTGTATTTGAAAAATAAATACCATTAATTTCTATAGTCACCTATGGATTTCCTGGATCATTATATTTAGATGGAATTTCTTATATAAATTCCGACAGTTGTCCAACCACCTGAATAATAGGAGGCTCATTCATCTTCCTCTCGGGATTTTTAATGCAAATATCCCTTACAATGCTGGCATATATCGGAATGTATTTCATGGCTTGAGGTAGGGGAATATTTACACATATATACCTTATTTCATCTTCTAAATCATTTCGTAGAGGTACCTCAGGTTTCTTCACAAGTAACCTTTCTGGATAAGGTGGAGGATTAGTTTTCTGAGGTATTTATGATGGTCGAGGAGTGTGAGGAGGAATTTCCTCTTGTATAGGGGTGTCTTATTCTTCATTTTGTTGGTTATCTATTTGTTCTTCTTCTTAGATAACCAGTGTAGAATTTGGTTTATTAAAGACCTTCCCATATCTTGGTTGAATTTCATTCAGTGAAGTAGGAGTTATCACATAAGTTGGGAAAGTTTGTACTTCAAGATTTTGTACAGGTTGTGTAGGTCTATTTTTCGGATTAGGGATGGGTTTTGTAGGAATAGGGATAGGATGAGGGGGGTTTGTATTAGGTGCAAATTTCATTTGTTGTTGTTGGTTTGAGTTCAAAGTAAATTTAATTTTCTTTTGTAGCTGGGAAGGTGGAGGTAGAGTAGGTGGATTAAATCCAAGTAAGAACTGAGAGATATCAGAAGGATATCATGGGTAAGAAGGAAAGGTTATTTGATGAAAAGGAACATTTCCATATGTAGGCCCCCTCCATCCTTGTTTCCAAGGTTGGACTTGTGGTTGTTGATGTCTCCATTGAGGGTAAGGCATTGGAGGCATACATTGTTATTTTGAGTATTATGTGGTAGGGTCAAAAAACATGTTAGGATTTAGTTGTCTCCATGCTCTCTTAGGGGGATAAGATGTTTCCTGGGATTCCCTTCCTCCCTTAATAATGTCTTGTATTCCAGGTAAGGAAGGGAATTCATTGGTAGGGTGTTCCTCTGTACAAAGCCACAAATTTCAATGACATTAATAGGACATTATTTTTTGGGATTCCTTTTTCTCCACCGAGGATAGAAAATTGCTAAAGTAGCATTTTCTTCTTCTTGTTTCCTAGAAGATTCTCTAATTCTATCTTCGTAACACCTCCTAGAGTAGGTTTAGTACTTCTACTTATGGGAGCCCTTACACTTTTCCCTCTTTTGGCTTGGTTGCGGGACCACATTTTACAATACCCTGCAATGTCTACGAATGGATTTTGGTATACATCCCCAGAGCTCATAATATTCGGTACCTCAATACAGTCATCCCTTATACCCCTCAAGAATACGGTCCTAACTATGTTTGTGTCTAAGGAGAATTGTTTTGTCTTTTGATAATTGTATAGGAACCTTTCTAGGTAATCTTCCATACTCTCCTTGTTACGAGGAAAATCAATCTATGGCATGGGGTAAACCACAACAGACGGAATGACTGCATAAAAAAACTCTAATATTAAGTATGCTATATAAACAAACATTCTAACAAGACAAGATAAATATGCCACCTCGTCTGAACATTCAATGAAGACCATCGTTGAGCACTTGACTCAAAGCTATATACCTGCAACTTGTCCTTAACAACCAAGATATGCAATCATATGGTGATAATATATAAATTTAGCACATATAATAGCATAATCCATCGACATTCATAAAAAATATGCCCATGGAATAACAATTCAAATATTTGCAAGACATTAATTGGATGAGAAAAGAGTATTTCCATTCAAATATGATCAACAAAAGTGTATGAGTGAAAAACGTCTGTGTTGGCACGTCTCGGAACCGAGAAACTAAGTCCCTTCTAGTTGGGCCTCCACCACTTCAATCCTCCAGCAAAGGAAAGATCATATAAGAGAGACAATGAGGTTCTCCATCAAAGAGGGAAGAGCTTGGGGGATGAAAAATGTGTTTAGACTTAAAAGGACAAAGGGATGCAGACTCAATATGAAGTGAATAATTTATCTAGAGTAACTTTTCTCTCAAAAGTTGAATTCTACTCCATTTTTCCACAGCTTGGATATGGCCCATTTATAACCTTCAAATGGAACTAAAGGGCCGAGTCGTAACTTTTCCATTATATGGAAGGTCAAGGATTATGGATCTCGTGACATGACATGGAAACATGACACCATTTTTTTTTAATTTTGGACACAAAAATCGATGTATGTGGGTTTTAATGGTGCACCTTGCGTATACGCATGTTGTATAGTTGTTAGGGTGCATATATGTGGAAAAACATTATTTTTAGCTCTGGGAAGTAAAAAAGGGGACTTCCAGTTTGCATAGGGAAATGGAAAAAGACTTCTGAGAAAGTTGCATGGGGTGAGGAAAATCTTTCTATAACA
>JASDQU010585600.1:23486-43380 GCA_032191745.1 Picea mariana | reverse complement strand
TCCTCTCCCTTTAACTTATTTTTCTTTTATTTCAATATAGAAAAATCCAAAACTAACCAAGATAACTTAACTTCACTTGTCTCTTTTATTTCAATATAGAAAAATCCATGACTAACCAAGATAACTTAACATTCATAACTAACCAAGATAACTTAACTTCACTTGTCACTGTTATGCCTACTTCTACATTAAATTTAAATATAATATACATTCATATTTTACAACTGGTAGACATTGACATTAAAATTAAATATAATCTATATTCATATTTTGTAGAATTAAATATAATATACATGTGACATGTCCCTAAAAGCAAGTACACATTAGGGACAACAGTCCATCACATCTTTGCCACGAGTATGAATTCGACATGTCGCTATCGTTCTATGGTTACAGGTTGTCGAAATCCACGTCAGATTAAAAAACCTAGACAAAGAAATTGAATCAAAACAAATAGTAATTTAGGAAAAATGATATTCCATGGTTTTGTGGTCGGTGTTTAGGGAAGGAAAAGATTCTTTGATTCATAGAAAGTTCAACGGAAACTTAACCTTAGGGTTCACATCTGTTAGTGATAATTTTATGTGATTAAATTGATTTGTGCCGAAAATTTTGTTATGGCGCGCGGACGGCCAGAAAACGACGGTTTGAAGTCATTCCGTGCTTTTTTCTGTATGTCCTCTTTTAGGGTTTTTATTTTTTATTTAGTTTTCCGGCCTAATGCGCCTGATCTGATGCAGGTATGGTGCCGGAAAGAGTGGCGGAATCATCACTGTGATTAAATTTCGGGCCAATTGTTAACCAGGTATTTACATGCAGAACCCCCGGAATTTGAAATTTCGACCTTTGCTTTGTGATCGTCTTTCAACTGTCATGGCGGCGGAGGTCTGCCGTTGGAGGCGGAAGAAATTTCCAGATTTATGGCCGCTGATTATTTGCTTCGGTGTTTCTCGATGGATTTGACGCTGGAATTTGCTGCTAAAGGGTTTCGTATATTCAGTTATTTGGGATCTGGATTCGTATATTCAGTTATGTGGGATTTGGAGAAATCGCTGAATTTTAAATGTTTTAATTGAAGTTTGCTTTTCTTCTTGAAACTCCCAAAAAATTCGGTTCCGTCTAATTTTGAAGCAAAGAAAGTTAGAGTTCCAATTTCTTCAAAATTCTGATCGAATTTTCGCTCGTTTGAATTAATTTAGAATGGGGCAATCACTTTGTAGCACTGTTGCAGTTTCCATTTCTTCAAAATTCTGGTAGAATATTTTGCTCGTCTGATTTAAGATTTAATTTAGAATTGGGCAATTATTTATAGGCATTGCTCCAGCATTCAGAGGGTTTGAATCATGGTAGAACTATTTTCCTCCTTACAAGTTTTGTTGAATTCTTAGTAGATTCATGGTAGGAAAAATGGTCAGTTTGCTAAAAGATTAACTTATTTTTTTAAATAACAATCCGGGACTTATTTTTCCACTTTTTCATAACACTAATAAATAAAGGGTTAGAATTGGAGCATAAATACACTTAGAAGTAATCATGAAGAGGTTAGTCATGATCATTCATGACGGGTCCCCAACTAGTCATCAAGGGATCAACATTAATTGACTACACAAGGTCCCAACCATAAAAAAGAGGCTCCAAGGGTATTGGCCATTTTAGAAATGGCAAGGGTCAATGTTAGTTGTTTGTCATTGTTTGTCATTATGAGGTGGTGTTGGGGCTAACTCCTTCTATGCTTGTGCCTCTAGCTTACTTGTGTGCTAGCATAGTGGCATCGAGCCACTATCACCTTTTTGATAACTTGTTGAAGTGGGTCATGGTGGACTAGGTGGCTTCCCACTCATGGTATAGGGGAGGTACCTAAAAGCCTATAAGCTATTGGATATGGTCCATCTCTATCGTTAGCTTTCACTCTTGCACCATGATCTTGAAAGATAGGATGGCACAAGTTGATGAGTCATCATACCAAGGAAAACTTTTCAATGGCATAACTTAATTAAAAACAACATCATTGTGTTTCTTCCAAAACCAATACGTAATTTTGACACTAACAAGCATCCATTAGCACATTGGAACAAAATGGTCCATGGCAGTGGGTCCCCTAACAAGGTAAAACTCCATGATAAGGAGGTAGGGAGATATCACTGACATAAAGACTTGACATATACATACACAAAATTGGCCAGGAAAAAAACCAAAAGAGTTGCTTTAGTTTTTGCTTGTCCACACTTTATGATGCAAGGACAAAACCTTAGCCACCATGTTACCAAACTCTCAAAGTGCACAACTATGGTATGGAAGAACACATAATGAAACAACAAACAACCCAAAAATTATGGAAGAAAACATAAAACACCCACAATTGGTTATATTTATTATAAAACTCGTGTACATGCATTTTTAAACCTTAATTGGTGAATCTACACTGTCAAAAAATGAGATAAGATCATTGCCCTTGTACAAAATGTCGGGTTGCAAGCTCAGCATCAACCTTGTAATAACCCAACATGGGTCTTCTTCCAACTCTTTGTTTTCTCTCTTGCTATGTTGTTCCTCTTCTCCACAAGCATGGTCTCCTTCATGGTGTATCTTGCATTCTTCCTTCTCCACAAAAGAATCCCCTCTTCACCAGTGGATCCCTCTTCTCCTCGTTTGTCTCTTCTATTGGAAGAATTCCTCATTTCTTACACTATAGCTCTTTCCTCTTTTGCCTTTGAAAGAATGCCCTTTTTCCGCATGTTCTCCCTCCTTTTCCTAGGCCTTCTTAATTCCTTTGAAAGAATTCCCTTTTTCTCCATGTTCTCCCTCCTTTTACTAGGCCTTCTTAATTCCTTCAAACAGCCTTGAGCAACCACCCTAACCACTATTTATAGCCCTCCCTTCATTGCTTGCCACACAACACATGGACAACCACTCCCTACAATATTTCCTCCCACACCATACCTTCATTGAATATTTTATGGACGTGCATAGTCCACAAGGGAGTCACTACATGTTACTTGTTCAATAGAATGCATGACCATTTTCCTTGGTATTTTCTCAAACTTATGTGGGGCTCTTAGAGACTCATCTCCCAACCCCTTGAAATGGTTCTAATGGATGGTTATAATCAATTTGATGAGATAGTTGTCACTCCACTTGCAAAACTCCTCCCTCACTCCTCCACACATCCACTCAATTTACAACTAGATCACCATGACATGCAATACTAACCCCTAATCTGAAATGGCATTTCTGTTGTCCAATACAAGGCCCCTTTGTTTAACAACCTTGGCCATTTGAATGAAAGCTAGTGAGGTAGGACACACTCTATGCCTTATTACCCCATTGAGAAAAAATAAGATGGCTCAACCGGAAAAGGGGCAAAACTCCTTGGTATCAATGAAATTCTTAGGCTTGATGATGCATGATCACATGTGTTAGGGATGTCTTACATCAAACTCCCTCGGTAATTTGAAAAATTAGCTCTTACTCATAGGATTGGTCAAAAAATTCCATGCAATGCCCCCTTCCTATGCGAATCCCTGTTGCAATAAGCCACACCATCTCCTTTAGACCTTAATCTTGCCAATGCCCTGAACACTACTTGACAACTCTCTTCCACACCCTCTTTTCCTCACATCTCTCCTCCTCTCTTTAATCTCCTCTTTTTGCCCACAACCTGTGTTTTTGTTCCCTTCCAATCCTTGGGAACTTATTCATCTCTTTCTTTCGATTAACCTTCCTCGTCCTCTCCAACTCATGTCACTACCCTATTTCTCAACCCCCACTTTGCTAGCTACCATACTATCATTTCTTACAATTTTGTTGTCCTATAATTTCATATCAACACTGCAACACTATGGCTTCCCTACTGTGTTATCTCGCTCTGTCATTGGACACAACCTTACTCTATTGATCCCCCCTTTCTCCTTTTCCATGGGATGCAACCTAAACATCTTCCCATCTTTCTCAATATGAGAATTGTTCTTTCGCCCATCATAGATAGTGCCTATGTCACACTGTGATGGTCCTCCCAACAAGATGTGGCATGCATCCATATGAAATACATCACAAAACACCCAATCATTGTAATGATCTCAACCATTGATTAGGGATGAGATGAGATGATCTCATCCACTCACTTTTTAGGTTTCCTTATGCTTCCTTAAGGAGGGCACAAGGGCAAAGGAGAGGCTAATTGTTCATTTGATCACCTTGAGACTTTGGTGAAGAGTAGAGAAGTGAGGATTCAGTGTTTGGAGCAACAAGCTTGGGCACACATGTTCATGGAGGGTGCAAGGCAGGTTGGAGCTTCATTTATTTTGTGTGAGTGTATTCACTAGTGGGAGGGCACACTCTTGGAGTGAGGGCCCAAGCTAAGAGGTAGCATTTGGAGTGGATCTTCCTTGGATTTGTTTTGTGGGTTGTTGAGAGGGCAATCAAATGATAGTTTGAATGCAAGGGTTCAACAAACAGCAAAGGAATAGAGCAAGGGTGCATAGCATCTTCAATCAAACAAGAGAGAAATGGAGCACACTCTTCTAGGGGCACATATCCCAAGGAACCCATTGCAAAGTTTGAGAGGAGCTTGCAAAGTATCAGGTTCCTTTGTATTTATCTTTCTTGTTGTTCTTAAAGCTTGAAACACTCCATATATATACATTCATCTCAAACTGGTTTTCCCTGGGGGGGTTTATCCAGGGTCATGTTGACAAAAAATAAATGTGGTCATTTTCATGCATGCTTAGAGTTTAGATCATCTTGTTAGAGTTGTAAAGATCACGAGGAGTGTTATATGTTTTGAGTATATTGCATGTGCTAACATTGGGGTATGAAAACACTTGCAAGGACACCTCAAAATGACATTTTACCACCAAAATTATCAGCAGGAAGTTACTAAACACTTTGTTGTCCTAAAAAGACAGCAAAAAAGATAGTTTTGAGATTGTGAACTTAGAGCCAAAATAAAGGTCAAGGACAGACCTATATTGGCAGCCTGATAGTACCTTGTTTCTCTTCATGGTATCAGAGCTTGGTGGCTAATTTTTGTTGAGTTTTGGACAACATCTTGTTGGACTGTTTTAGACACCTTTTGGGCAGGTTTTGTGGACAGTCATTGACTGAGTTTAGTGGCAGTTTGTTGGCAGAATTTTGTGAAGGGTTGTAGAGCGGTTTGTGGACATTTTCGTCAGTCTCTTTTCACACCTACATGGTAGGAGTGAGGCTGATTTTTCACGACCTTTTTTCACACCTATATTTCTAAGAGTGAGGTCGGTGTTCATTTGCCTATTTTCATACCTGTGTTGACAGGAGTGAGGCAACGTTCCTTTTCAATTGTAGCATCAGTTTGAGTGTAAAGGGCAGTGATGTCGACATCTCATATGCATGTGGAGAATAGGCTAGTTGGAGCTAGCAACTAGTCGCCTTGGAAGGCCAGGATCGTCTTTGTCTTAGAGGACCTCGAATTATGGGATATAGTTGAGGAAGTTTTTCCTATTCCTCCTGCTACTACTCCTGTCTTGTTAGCAAAGTTCAGGAACAGGAACAACAAGGCAAAGAGGACGATGTGTGATGTAGTGATGAATCACATCATTCCCCACTTGATTGGGAAAGCCTATGCATTTGAGATGTGGGCATCTCTTTGCAATCTTTACCAGAGCTCTAACCAGAACCAGAAGATGGTTCTGTATGATCAACTTGGGGGCATTCGTATGCTCCAGGATGAGTCGGTTACTTCTTTCCTTGGTCGATACACCCAAATCAAAGATGAGCTTGGAGTCGTTGGAGAGGTAGTGGACCTAGATTATATGGTGAGGACAGCCTTAAACAACTTTACCAAACCATGGGGCCCATTTGTTCATGGAATTGTTTCCAGGGAGATCATGCTCACTTGGGAGAGATTGTGGGATGATTTCGTTCAGGAGGAGACTAGACTTATATCAGAGACTTCTGGATAGCAGCAAACATTGCAGGGTGATGAGGACCTTTCTCTTTGGACAAAGGACAAGAAGAAGACTGGTAGGGGAGATCGGTAGGGTCTTAAGTTTGGGGCCTCGCCACAAAGAGAGAGCAATGGTGGGCAGAAGAGAGACATGATCACAGTGAGATGCTTTGCTTGTAGGGAGATGGGTCATTATGTAGGACAGTGTCCCAAGAAGAAGAAGAAGCAACAGGATGTTTCAACAGTGACAACATAGGAGCTTGAGTTCAATGCATAATTTGTGAGAGAGTGTGCATTCGCTACTACCTTGTCAGTTGTTATGCCATCCAACATCAGGTGGGGAGACAGAGTTGAGGAGCACCTATTGACTCACAATAGTGATTCAGAGGGAGCTCAAACTCAGTTTTCTTGGACACCATCATCAGGGGTGATTGGTCCACCTGAGACAGTTTCAGTTTCAGGTTTTCCGAGACATAGGGTTGGTGCAGGGGATTCAAAGCATCAGAGATTGATGAGGAGGAGTGATAGGGCACCACGGAGGCTTGAGCCTCACTTGGCTATGGAGGCAGGCATATCATATTTTGGTTCCACTTCAGGTGGAAGCTACTTGGCGAGAGAGCAAATTGAGGATCTTCTTGAGATGTTGAGATTCAGGTGCTCTTGGTGAGATACCAAGAGGGGGAAACTCTTGGTGAGATGCCAAGAGAGTTACTCTTGGTGAGATGCTAAGAGTAGTGACTGTTGGCAAGATGTCAGAAGGTAGAAATCCTTGGTGGGAGACCAAGGTTGAGATATTTGGTTTGATACCGAGATCTAGGTGATCTTGGATAGGTGGAGAGACACTTCCATCTATAGATCACGCAGATTGAGCAGATCTGTGTTAGAGACTACTTTCATTGATCAGGATACATCCATACTCACCGAGTATTTTCCAGTAGGCAACCATGTCCACTGCAGGGATGAGATTGGAGGTGAAGGGCACTTCCCTCGATAAGAGGGAGTGTTGAGATTTGGGTACCTTGGAAAGTGGTCCCCTTGTGTTTGTGAGCTTCTAAACACATGTGGGAAGTACTTTGTACCATGTACCATGTACCTTATGTCTAATTTCACCTTGACTTAGGAGATTTAAGTCAAAAGTGAAATTGGGTCATTTTAGCCTAAAAATGACAATTAATTCACTTTGTGGGTGAATTAAGGGACATAAAGTGAATTATGTCCCTTAATTCACAGCATTATTTCATCTCTAAAAGATCTCTAGGTGTGTTATATAGCTTATGGTATGCATGTGCTAACATCTTGTGACAAAACTACATGCTAGAGCACCTTAATGGCTTATGTAACCGTAACAGAACAACAAAGAAGTTTTTGAACAATTTGATGTTATAAAACAACAACAAACCCTTGTTTGACAGTTGAAACTTAGAGCTAACTTGAGGTCAAAGACATACCTAGTTGGCAACTTGTTAGGACCTGGAAAATATTTATGGTATCAGAGCTTGGTGGTTGATTTTTGCTGAGTTTTGGACAACATCTTGTTTGACTGTTTTAGACACCTTTTGGGCAGATTTTGTGGATAGCCATTGACTGAGTTTAGTGGCAGCTTGCTGGAAAAATTTTGTGGAGGGTTGTAGATCAACTTGTGGACATTTTCGTCAGTCTCTTTTCACACCTATGTGGTAGGAGTGAGGATGATTTTTCACGACCTCTTTTCACACCTATATTGCTAGGAGTGAGGTTGGTGTTCGTTCGCCTCTTTTCACACATGTGTTGACAGGAGTGAGGAAACATTCCTTTGCAATTGCAACATCATTTTGAGTGCAGTCGGTAGTGATGTCAGCATCTCAGATATGTGTGGAGGATAGGATAGTTGGAGCTAGCAACTGGTCGCCTTGGAAGGCCAGGATCGTCTTTGTCTTGAAGGACCTCGAACTATGGGATATAGTTGAGGCAATTGTTCCTATTCCTCTTACTATTTCTCTCGTCTTGTTAGCAGAGTTCAGGAAGAGGAACAACAAGGAAAATATGACGATGTGTGATGCAATGAGGGATCACACATCCCACTTGACTGGGAAATTCTATGCATTTGAGATGTGGGCATCTCTTTGCAATATTTACTAGAGCTCTAACCAGAACCGGAAGATGGTTTTGTATGATCGACTCAGGGGAATTCGTATGCTCCAGGATGAGTTGGTTACTTCTTTCCTTGGCCGATACACCCATATCAGAGACGAGATTGGAGCCATTGGAGAGGTAGTGGACCCAGATTCTATGGTGAGGACAACCTTAAACAACTTTACCAAACCATGGGGCCCATTTGTCCATGGCATTGTTTCCAGGGAGATCATGCCCACTTGAGAGAGATTGTGGGATGATTTTGTTCAGGAGGAGACTAGACTTATGTCATAGGCTTCTGGACAACAACAGACATTGCAGGGTGATGGGGACCCTGCTCTTTGGACAAAGGGCAAGAAGAAGACTAGCAGGGGAGGTGGACAGGGTCCCAAGTTTGGAGCCCCACCACAAGGAGAGAGCAGTGGTGGGAAGAAGAGAGACATGAGCACAGTGAGATGCTTTGCGTGTAGGGAGATGGGTCACTATGAATGACAATCTCCCAAGAAGAAGAAGAAGAAGCAGGACGTTTCATCAGCGACAACAGAGGAGCTTGAGTTCGATGCATAGTTTGCGAGAGAGTGTGCATTCGCTACTACCTTGTCAATTGTTACACCATCCAACATCAGATGGGGAGACGGAGTTGAGGAGGACCTATTGACTCATAGTAGTGATTCAGAGGGAGCTCAGACTCAGTTTTCTTGGACACCATCATCAGGGGTGACTGGTCCACCTAGGACAACTTCAGTTTCAGATTTTTCGAGACATAGGGTTGGTGCAGGGGCTTCAAAACATCATATATTGATGAGGAGGATCGACAGGGAACCACAGAGGCTTGAGCCTCACTTGGCTACAGAGACGAGAAGATCAGATTTTGGTTCCACTTCAGGTAGAAGCTACTTTGTGAGAGGCCAAGTTGAGGATCTTGGTGAGATGTCGAGATCCAAGTGCTCTTGGTGAGATACCAAGAGGGGGAGACTCTTTGTGAGATGCCAAGATAGTTATTCTTGGTGAGATGCCAAGAGTAGTGATCGTTGGCGAGATGCCATGAGGTAGAAATCCTTGGTGGGAGACCAAGGTTGAGATATTTGGTTTGATACCGAGATCTAGCTAATATTGGATAGGTGGAGAGACACTTCCATCTATAGATCACACAGATTGAGCAGGTATGTGTTAGAGACTACTTTCATTAATCATGGTACAACCATACTCGTCGAGTATTTTCCAATAGGCAACCATGTCCACTGCAGGGATAAGATTGGGGGTGAAGGGCACTTTCCTCGATAAGAGGGAGTGTTGAGATTTGGGTACCTTGGAAAGTGGTCCCCTTGTGTTTGTGAGCTTCTAAACACATGTGGGAAGTACTTTGTACCATGTACCATGTACCTTATGTCTAATTTCACTTTGACTTAGGAGATTTAAGTCAAAAGTGAAATTTGGTAATTTTAGCCTAAAAATGACAATTAATTCACTTTGTGGGTGAATTAAGGGACATAAAGTGAAACTATGAAAACTTAAGCAAAGTGGGTTTTGAGTTGAGATTCATTTGAGATGATCTCAACCATTGATTAGGTATGAGATTAGATGATCTCATCCACTCACTTTTTAGGTTTCCTTATGCTTCCTTAAGGAGGGCGCAAGGGCAAAGGAGAGTCTAATTGTTCACTTGATCACCTTGAGACTTTGGTGAATAGTAGAGAAGTGAGGATTTAGGGTTTGGAGCAACAAGCTTCGGCACACATGTTCATGGAGGGCGCAAGGCAGGTTGGAGCTTCATTTATTTTATGTGAGTGTATTCACTAGTGGGAGGGCGCACTTTTGGAGAGAGGGCACAAGCTAGCAGGTAGCATTTGGAGTGGAGCTTCCTTGGATCTATTTTGTGGGTTGTTGAGAGGGAAATCAAATGGAAGTTTGAGTGCAAGGGTTCAACAAACAGCAAAGGCAAAGAGCAAGGGCGCATAACATATTCAAGCAAACAAGAGAGAAATGGGGCACACTCTTCTAGGGGTGCATATCCCAAGGAACCCATTGCAAAGCTTGAGAGGAGCTTGCAAAGTATCATGTTCCTTTGTTTTTATCTTTCTTGTTGTTCTTAAAGCTTGAAGCACTCCATATATATACATTCATCTCAAACTGGTTTTCCCCAGGGGGTTTTATCTAGGGTCATGTTGACCAAAAATACCTGTGTTCATTTTCATGTATGCTAGTGTTTAGAACAACATTATTTCAACTCTAAAAGATCTCTAGGTGTGTTATATAGCTTATGGTATGCATGTGCTAACATCTTGTGACAAAACTACATGCTAGAGCACCTTAATGGCCTATGTAACCGTAACAGAACAAAAAAGAAGTTACTGAACAATTTGTTGTTATAAAACAACAACAAACCCTTGTTTGATAGTTGAAACTTAGAGCCAACTTGAGGTCAAAGACATACCTAGTTGGTAACTTTTTAGTGTTAAAATATTGTAATTGCAAAGAATATTCTTATCCCCTTTTGTGGATAAAGATAAAATATATTTATTATTGATTAGATCAATCCCCTTTTGTGGATTGATCATGTCGGGTATTATGAATGACCAAATACCCTTTTGCGGATTAGTCAAACCCTAATTGCAATAGGCTAAATAAGAAGTCGGCCCCAAAATATATTAAAGGTGGTTATAACCACCCAGAAGAAGAAGTCGGCCCTGCCGGAGAAGAGACACTTCCACACGTGCCAGAATTGTATAAATAAGAGAGGCCAACGCCTCATTTAGACACACACTCATCTCACTCATCTAAGTGCGCAAGTATTGAAGGAAGTTGCAGTTACCAGTTGCCGGAAGAAGGAAGAGAGAGAGAGAGGCGCATCCTTGGAAGAGGAATTTCTGTGTTGTTTGGTTCATTATCTCGGCATTGTATTGGCTATCTATATTAAGGAAGTTTTGTTGGGTTTTCTTCCCCTTGAGGGTTTCCCATGATAAATGCTTGTGTACTCTTGTGATTGTGTTTCTCTCAATGATCCTATCTATGCTATTGTTATCTAGTAAATAGAAAGGTAACCTAATAATAGCTTAAACTTTAACATGGCATCAGAGCTAAGTTGAAGAGAGCATCTTTCACAGGAAAAAGAAAAACGTCACTGTTGTCGTACATGAAAATTAGGGTTTTTTTATTAAAGAAGGTTTTCAACCTCAAATCCATCTAGAAAGGTGTGCCCTACCTCAAGGAACATTTTGGCATCCTCGGCGCACTTTTTCAATGGCTAGATCTCCCGGAAAGTGAAACCCTAGTTTTCACAAAGTACCAAAAAAACAAAAGTACCATTGTACCAGTGTACCAGAAGTACTAGAAAACTAGAAGTACCAGTGTACCAGAAGTACCAAAAAACTAGAAGCACCAGTCCAGAAATCCACAGATCAAGTTTGGAGGGGTAAAAGTTGGATTTTCTGAAATCTAAACACACCAGGCTACTCGCCTCAGTCCAATGCATCTTTTGGTGAGTTCAGTTTTCAAATCCAAGTAATTTGATTTTTTTATTATTTCTATAGCCCAGAGGGCTCGGGTTTCTTCTACAAGAAGGAATGGCTACCAACATGAGGGTAGAAGACAAGTTGGAAGGATATAGAAACTTTAGATCTTGGAAGCATAGGTTGCAGATGATTCTAGACGAGAATGATCTCCTAGAACATGTTACAGTGGGTGTACTAGAACCAGAGGAAGAAGATCAAAAGACCAAGCATAAGAAGAATGAAAAGAAAGCAAAGAGAATCGTGTCAAATTCAGTAAAGGATCACTTGATCCCTCATATATCTAAACTACAGACAACAAGAAAAATGTATGAAGCACTCAGCAGGTTATATGAAAGCAAAGATATTAGCCGAAATCTTACCTTAAGAAATCAGCTTCGTAATATGAAGATGGGCAACTCAGAATCTATCACATCCTATCTTATGAGAGTTTCTGAAATCAAAGATCAGCTTGCAGCTATTGGAGATGTCATTAGTGACAAAGAACTTGTAACCACAACCCTAAATGGGTTTCCAACATTTTGGATTCCTTTTGTACAAGAAATGTGTGCAAGAAAAGAGTTACCCAAGTTTGATAAGTTATGGCAGATTGCACACACGAAGAATCTAGACTTACAAACCAACAAAAGAGATTAATTGTCGATGAAGATGAAGCTCTTACAGCTCAAAAGAACAAAAGAAGTTCCTTTAGGAAGAACAATAAAGAAGTTAACTCTGTAAGAGTTCCAGACAAGAAGAAAGATGTTTCAAAGATCAGATGCTACAACTGTCAAAATTTGGGACACTTTTCTTATGATTGTCCTCAAGGAAAAGGGAAAAGAAAGTATTAAGCACATGTGGCAGAGGAAGAGGAATCTCCTCCCTCAAAGAAAGCTTTAGCAGAAATTAAGGATTATGTACTTTAAGTTGAAGATAGTTGATATGAAGAAAGATAGCAAATGGTGGAGTCCATGAAGCTTCCTCACACAAAAACAAAAGATAAGTATTCATGTTTATTTTTAGTATCTTGTTTACTTTAATACTTTATCATTACAAGTTAGTTTTTTGTGAGAATGTTAATTAACCTCGTGTTATTTCAGTGCCTATGTAGACTTATGAAGGAAGTATCAAAGAAGAGGATGAAGAAAGAGATAAAATATTTATTTCATGTATGATCACTCATGAGAGTGACAAAGAAAGCATACTGTAAATAAGTTTACAAGTCTTGGAAGAAAGAACTTATGCCGTGACTTGCAGAAGTTAGACAACACGAGAAGGACATATGATATGGTGATAGTCAGTAAAGACCAGACAATATCCGATATTTATATGGGAGAAGGACGCTCCTAGAGATGCAGAACAGAAATATTCAAGATGAAGAAAAAGATGGATACTCAGATATAGTGGATGAGATGCAGGTAACTACAGGTTGCTCCAGTACTGTTCTTATAGATGCAGAGGGAGCAGGTTGATCCAGTATAAAGACAGAAAGAAAGAAATATTTGAACTCAAGAAAGCACCTAGGATATTACAAAAGAAAACTTCAAGGATGATGATTAGAAGCTATTAGCTTGGTGCAAGAGGGAGCCATGTCTCCGAGTTCGAAATGAAGGATCATGATTTGATGCAGTTAGAAAAGCAAATGGATGGTGCCCAGATATTTTGATCAAGATGAAAGCTATCCAGTAGATGAATGGTGCCTAGCAGATAGGTAGCATGGTATTATACCATGGAAATATTTTGAACCACAAGAGATTTTTTGATCCCATAGCTAGACCTTCGTAGAGAAGGAGAAAGAGAAAAGACCTTCATAAAGAAGGAAAGAGAAATCCCATAGGTGGACCTTCATAGAGAAGGAAAAGAGAAGAGACCTTCGTAGAGAAGGGGAATGAGAAATTTGCCAAGGTTGGCCTCTGTCCAAGTGTTGAGTTTTGGATACTCTAGAGACATGCTAGAATACCCTCGTAGAGAGGGGTGTGACCACCCTCGTAGAGAGGAATGTGGATGTTTCTCCAAGGGGCAACGAGCATATACTCTCCTCTATCCAAGGATTGAGTAGCCTGGAACACAAACCTTGACCATGTGGAATGGTTAGTTGGCTCTTGAGGTTTGTGTCGTGATCCTGCATGGATCATGTAAAGGGAGTCTAGTCTTGCCCATGCTAGCATCTTAGCTTCTCTAGTTCATGTGGGATGACTAGGAGTGAAGCTATCGTAGTAGTCCTCCCCAGTGGATGGGTGAGGTAGATGACTACAAGAGAAGGGAGAACATAAAAGGAATGGAAAAACTCATAGGACATATTTTGTGTGAAGATAAGATATTTTATGTGTGAAGATAAGAAAGAAGTATCTTCTGCGTGAAGACAAAAGAAAGAAAGAGTATCTTCTGCACGAAGATAAAGAGAACAAAACTTTCGATGATTTATAGATATGCCAGTCAATGATCATGATGCCAGATGACCAAGTGGATGCCTCCAGTTATCCAGTTAATGATGATTACCCAATTGATGATGTTATCTAGTGGATGTTGCTACCTAGTTGATGTCAACATCCAGTGACCTGTCAAAAGATAAAGAATATCTTTCTTGTTAAGAGGGAGTGTTAAAATATTGTAACTGCAAAGAATATTCTTATCCCCTTTTGTGGATAAAGATAAAATATATTTATTATTGATTAGATGAATCCCCTTTTGTGGATTGATCATGTCGGGTATTGTAAATGACCAAATCCCCTTTTGCGGATTGGTCAAACCCTAATTGTAATAAGCTAAATAAGAAGTCGGCCCCAAAATATATTAAAGGTGGTTATAACCACCTAAAAGAAGAAGTCGGCCTTGCCAGTGAAGAGACACTTCCACACATGCCATAATTGTATAAATATGAGAGGCCAACGCCTCATTTAGACACACACTCAGCTCACTCATCTAAGTGCGCAAGTATTGAAGGAAGATGCAGTTACCAGTTGCCGGAAGAAGGAAGAGAGAGATAGAGGTGCATCCTTGGAAGAGGAATTCATGTGTTGTTTGGTTCATTATCTTGGCATTGTATTGGCTATCTATATTAAGGAAGTTTTGTCGGGGTTTCTTCCCCTTGAGGGTTTCCCAGGATAAATGCTTGTATACTCTTGTGATTTTGTTTCTCTCTGTGATCCTGTCTATGCTATTGTTATCTAGTAAATAGAAAGGTAACCTAATAATAGCTTAAACTTTAACAATTAGGACCTGGAAAATCTTCAGAAGTCAACCATACATTGATCAGGTGACACTACCTTTATGCCCTTTCTACAACTAATACACCTTATATGAATTTGGGTGACAAGTACTGTAACATCCCCACTATAATCCCCAGTTTAATCAATGCTTAATGTAAATATAATGTGTGGCTACAGCCAAAGTGATGTAATATGTGAATTGTATTTCTATGTTTTAATAACAAAATGTGATGCCAGTTGCTAAGGGGACATGGACGGAKATGGGGGGTGAATTAATCCACAAGATAGGGGAGTGTCTAAGAGAATGCCTAAGAGGGGACCCAAGGGGGAATTACCCATGTATATTAATTCAACCCATTTTCCTAAAATTATTATTGGTATGTGAACCTTCTCATTTTTTATTGAGTGTTCCCAAAGTCAATCATCGAATACATGTAAGAGGGTGGGTGTGGGTGGTCACATTCCAAATTTATTGGGAAAATTGGGGTTGAGTACAATTAGCTTGGGGGAGAGTGTGAGTCAAGCAAGCAAGCCAAAGGAAAGGAAATTTGTATGGGTGGGGACACGATTTTTTACACATGGAGTTTGGTGCATGAGGAGCAAGTAGAGAGCAAGGAAGAGAGCTTGGAGCTGGTGCAGCCATGGAGGGTGAATTCTAGAGCATGTTGAAGCGTATTTGGAGTGAATTGGAGCTCAAGACTGAAGAGCTAGGTTGTTAGGCCTGAAGAGTGGACTCTTGAGTGAGTTGCACTAAAAAAGTGTTTTCTAGTGTTTGTTGGTAGTTTTCCTGGCAGCAAGTTCTCTTGAGTTCCCAACTGAGAGATTCCTATATCCATGTGCCAGAGAGACATTGATAAACAAATGGGATGACTGAGGGACTGAGATGAGTGAACGAGTATATTCCTTGGGTTGGGTAGGCCAAGAGGAAGAGAGCTGGTGGAAAATTAGGATAGTTGTAAGAGAATACCAATGGATTGTGGGAATTCTAAGTCGTGACTGGACAATGAGAGACCACCCTCTTTTGTGGATTACTAGCCTCAACTTGGGGGTGACTTTCCTCTAAGATTTGGAGCAGCAGGTCGATGGTTGGGTGGAATGTTTGTCCCAAGCAGCTGGTTGCACAACTATTGTTAAAATATAAGTGTTATTTGTTCTTTGTCTTGTATTTATGAGTTGAATTATTGTGCAGGATCTCTGTGTATTTGAGAATGAATTATATGTTGTTGTCTAAATTATTAGACTACATTCATGTTGATTTAAGAATGTTGTAGATGCATCAAGTGAATGGTATTTGGCAGTAGTTAATTCGGGCTGAAATTCGTAGTTGTAAGCTACATGAAATTATTTAATTAGCAAAAAATTTCATTTTTATGAGTATTTTGCACCGTAATGTCCCTTGGTTGGGCTGGGGGACGTTACAAGTACACTTCAAATTCAATTCTGATATAACCTCTTTAAAAGCCAATTTTTTGATACTACCTCCATCTACAATCAACTTGCCACACTTACCTTCCACTTTGCACTTGATCTTGAAAATGATTTACCTTTGCTCCATTTCTCTCTCAATTTGCTTTTCACATTGCAACACCACTCTATGCCACATTAAATTCCCCCCATCCTAATCCACTTGAAAAAAGTTCTTCCTCAATAGCGATCTTTGTTTCTTTTGCAACATGCATCGTTGCATCTTTCCTTTGCCCATCACTTTGGACTTTCATCTCCTTAATGTCCTTGTTCTCCACATTTCAAGCAAGGTTCATTGAATCTTCTACCTCTACCTCTATCTCCTACTGAACCTTTTCCTCTATCAACATAAATCCTCTTTGAATTCATTGATTCATGGTGTTGGTACTAGTTATTGCATATATCTTCTCTCTTGGTTGTCCCCTTCCAACCACTTGGCTTCTTCTTTCCCTCAAACTCTTGGTTTCTTCGACAACTTTTCTTCAACCCTTAAGGCTGACTAATAAAGCTCAATTAGCAAATGTAAATTTAGCGTAATGAACTCATCTTGAATGGAAAACCACAACCCATTGGCATCCATGGAAATATATTCAAGGCTTTCTTTATTATGCCCTAATATTATCGGCATTGAATAAAACTCTTCCATGTAGTCCTTTATCGACATCTCTATTTTCTTTAGATTTTACAATATCCTGAACAAGTTCAATGAATAATCCACAAGCAAGAATTTACCTTTAAACATCACGACCATCTGATGCCATATGAACCTTGTCCTTACCCTTCATTTGTTGATCCAACAAC
This sequence comes from Picea mariana, assembly GCA_032191745.1. Taxonomy (NCBI): domain Eukaryota; kingdom Viridiplantae; phylum Streptophyta; class Pinopsida; order Pinales; family Pinaceae; genus Picea; species Picea mariana. The sequence continues at coordinate 26,386 of JASDQU010585600.1, read as the reverse complement.
AACTTGTCCCACCATAATAATGCATGCCTCGTCATCATCATGCATGCAAACCTTACTCGTTGATGATCCTCAATTGACTCAAATTCAAATAATTGTTCCATCTCTCTAATCTAATGAACCAACGTTTTTGGATTCAAACTCCTAGAATTGGTAGGAATATCTAGTCTATGTCTACCTCCTAGACTTGAAATAGCTCAAATTATTCTCTCTTTGGGTGCTCGTCCTTGTTCCATCTCTTCTCTCAAGGGCTCTTGTTTTCCTTTGCCTCCACTTCCATCTTTCACTTATGTTGTAATCCTTATTCGTTCACTACCTCTATGGAATCCAACCTCATCGTAATTTCCCTCAACATCTCTGCAATGTCCTCATTTATTCTACTTCTCTTACCCCAATTCACATTCATTCCTTTACATGCCTTGGTTTCTCTCTTTATAAAACTCACTTTGCAAATGATTTGGATAGTGCCTACCAAGTCCCATGTTGGTGTTGTGCTTCCTTTCCTTCTCCAATGCTAGCCAACAATACAATTGAGGTTGACCTCTCTTATAATTCCCTCCTAGTCCTTATCTTCTTGTTGGAGTTGTAACTCCATGAGAACTCTTCACGCTCTTATATCAATTGTTGCAAGGACAAAACCTTCAAGCCACTAGTTTGTGAAACACTTAGAGTGCACAACTATGGTCTAGATGCATACGCAGTGAAACAACAAACAATCCAACAAATACATATGAAAACATAAAACACACACCAATCATTATGTTAATTATAAAAGTCACGCAGGCATGTTTTTAAACCTCAACGAGTTCCAATTAAGTTTCCACAACAAGAGAGAGGCATTGGTCTTGTACAAAACGTCAGTTCACAAGCTCAACTTCTACCTTTTAATAACCCTACTTCGTTGACTCTTTGTTATCCTCTTGCTATGTTGTTTCTCTTCCCCATGAGTGTGATCTTTTTCATAACATCCCTATGTTCTACCTTCTCCATGGAATAATCCCCTCTTATTTACCAACAAATTCTTTATTCTCCTCTTTCATCTCTTATGGTGGATAGGTTCCTCATTTCTTCCAAAATACCTCTTTCATATTTACCTTCAATTGAATACCTATATTCATGTGTTCTCCCTCCTTTTCATGGGATTTTTTAATTCCTTTGAACAAATTCAACCAACCGCCCTCAGCAATTATTATGAGCCTCCTTCCATTACTTTCCAAATGATGCATAGACAACCCTGTGACCTTTCCTCCCACACCAAACCTTCATTGTGTTAATTTTTATGCCATTATTCTAGTTCTTTGCATTTCAATAGATAAGAACAACATAAGAACAAGATCACTGAGAAATACACATCCACAAGAGACACAACATTTATCCTGGGAAACCCTCTAGGGGAAGAAAACCCAGCAAAAACTTCCTTATCATAAATTGTCAATACAATGTTCAAGAGATAACTCAAACCAATACAGATAGTCCTCCCCAAAAGATGTGCCACTCTTCTTCTCCTCTCTCCAACTGGTAATTGCAGCTTGCCTCTTAAGAAAATGAGAAAGTGAGTTGTATGATAAAGTGAGGTGCTAGCCTCCTTATATATACAAGACTGGCACGTGTGAAAGGTCTTCACTGGCAGGGCCGACCTCTCACTCTGGGTGGGTAAACCCACCTTTAATTTAATTCTGGGTCTCAATAATAACTGATGGGGCCGACTTCTTATTCTGCCTATTACAATTGTCCGATGACCAATCCGCAAAAGGGGCTTTGGTCCTAATACAATTACCGACATGATTAATCCACAATGGGGATTAATCCTATGAATAAAATAACAATAATAATAAGAATACTCTTCGCAGTTACATTATTTCAACACTCCCCCTTAACAAGAAGGGTCTTCTTCAACAACATCTTGCATTATATTTCTCAATACTTCCATTAGCAGCGTGTTTTATTCTGAAGAGCCATTTTGATGATACCACATCCTTACTTTTTGGTTTGGGAACTATTTCCCATACATCATTATTTATTATGGATTGGTATTCCTCTGTCATGGCATCTACCCATTCATTCTTTTGAGTGGCCTCTTTAAAGCGTGTAGGTTCTTCATCAAGTAGATTGCACATCAAAGCCGTGTAACTGGAGAATGGCTTTGGTATTTTCACCTGTCTCGTGGTTCCTTTTGGAACACCATATTTCTCTCCATCTTGAATAAGCTCTCTTGCCCAAGCAGGCTTTCTTTTATGGGAGAAGGTCATTTGAGGAGGTTCTTGAACTTCTGTTATATCATGATCTTCAGGAGTCTCCTCATCAGGGGAAGTTATGACTTCCCTTACAGGTTCTGCAGCTCTGAGAACTTCCCTCATGGATTCTATAGTCTTGGGATTTACAGGTTCCTCTTCATACATTTCTTCAAGTTGGTATCTTCTTGATTTCTTAAGTGCTGCTTCTTCATCAAAGGTCACGTCCCTGCTGATCTCAATATGGTGGTGACCAGGTGTGTAGATTCTGAAGGCCTTGGATACCTCACAGTATCCCACAAATATTCCCTTATTTCCGGAGGGTTCTAGCTTGTTTCTTTTCTCTTCCAGTATATGAATAAACACTGGACAACCAAATATTTTGAGATGGATTACCTCTGGCTTCTTTCCGGTAAACATCTCTTCAGGGGTATTGAACCCAAGTGCACTATGGGATAATCGGTTCTGCACATAAACAATTGCCATTGTTGCTTCTGCCCATAAGCACATAGGAAGATCTTGATCGTGAATCATGGTCTTTACAGCTTCCATAATTGTTCTGTTCTTCCTTTCAACTACATCGTTTTGTTGGGGATTATAGGGAGTAGTGAGTTCCCTCTTGATCCCAACATCTCTGCAGAAGTTTACAAACTCCTTTGAGGTATATTCTCC
>JASDQU010585600.1:0-19119 GCA_032191745.1 Picea mariana | reverse complement strand
GTGACAGCTTTGCATATGTATGGTAGTGCCTTGTAGTTGATGTGGGCCAATCTTCTATGCCAAAGTTCGCATGATTTTTCAATGGTATGGGTCATGGCAGTTTCTGGGTGACCCTTCAGCTTATATAAGCCATTTTCTTCACTTCCGATGATGATTGCTTCATTTAAGGTTTCTCCTTTAGCCCACATAAGAACTTCTCCATCTATGAAGGAAACTCTATAGCCTTTTTTGTCTAAAGCTGATATGGAGAGTAAGTTCTTCTTTAAGCCCGGTACATAGAGTACGTCCTTCATTGTTATTGAGTTTTCTGAATCTAGCTTGTAGTTTGATTCTCCTATTCCCTTGATGGGATATTGATAATCATCTCCAAGAGTCACTTTTTGAGAAAACTTCTTTTCTGAAATACAAGAGAGAGTATTTTTCTTACCCTTCATATGTTTTGATGCACCGCTATCAATGAGCCATGTGTCCTCTCTAGGTGATACAGATCCTGAGAGAGCTGAGATCAAGACATGGTCCTTAATCATCTTCATAGGTGGTTCTTCATCTTCGGCTATGTGAGCATGTTGCCTTTTGTGCTTCCTCTTGTATTCTTCTCTTCTGACTGGACAAGAATTTGCCTTGTGTCCCATCTTATCACAATGATAGCATTGTATAGATGAGAGATCTCGTCCCTTGCGTTGCCCTTTCTTCTGAAAATTTCTTGAATGAGATTCTTGGTTGTTGAATTTGTTTGATGGTTGCGGTTCTCTATGAGATTCCCTTTTGAAGTAGGGTTTCTTCCTTCCTCCTTTTGTATGAGTAGATAGGGCTTTATCATCATCCCTTGATAGTAGTGCTTCATGATTGGCTACCCTTGTCTCTTCTTGGATGCATTCTTCCCATAGGCTCTCAAACTGTAGTTTCTCCTTTCTGGCACATACGGACTAAATGAAAGCATCCCAAGGTCTTGTGAGATGATTTAGGGCTGTTATTACGAATTCGTCTTCGTCGATGGTGTCTCCAATCGCTTTTAACTGTTCTTTTATTTCTGAGATTTGGGAGAAATATTCTTGAGTCATTTCTTCTTTCTGCATCTTGGTATTCTTCAATTGAGTTATTAGATTCATCTTTCGGTTGATGTTCTTTCCTTCATATAGTTTGCTTAGAGAGTCAAACATCTCTTTCGGAGTTTTCTTGGACGATACATACGGGATCAAGTGGTCTTTGATTGAATCTACAATGATTCTTTGAGCCCTGATTGAGTCCTTCTGATGCTTTTCTTTCTCTATGGCATCTTCGGGTTCCTCCACTTCTTCTTTGATAAATTTTGCTAGGTCATTCTCTGTAAGGATCAGACCGATCCTATACTTCCAGGCACGGAAGTTGTCTATGCCTTCTAGTTTCTCAACAAGCTTTGTGCTTGCAGACATCTTGTACTTGAGGCTACGAAAATGACCAAAAAATGAAAATGCTTAAAATCAATTTTTGACCTTACCAGGAGGTGCGCTTGGCTGAGGCGAGTAGCATGGTGTACTTGGATCTGAGAAAATCCAACTTTTACCCCGTCAAATCTGATCTGCAGATTTCTGGACTGGTGCTTCTGGTACTTCTGGTACTTTGGTACTTCTGGTACTGGTTTTCTGGTACTTCTGGTAATTTTGTGAAACTAGGGTTTCACTTTCCGGGAGATCCAGATACTGAAAAGGTGCGCTCTAAGTGCCAAAATGATCCCTGGGGGAGGGCACAACTTTCTAGGTGGTTTTAGGGCTGAAAAGATTCACTTTTGCAAAACCATAATTTTTGGGTACGGTAACAGTGACATTTTTCCTCTTGCGAAATATGCTTCCTTCAGGTTGGCTCTGATACCATGTTAATGTTTATGCCATTATTTTAGTTCTTTGCATTTCAATAGATAAGAGCAACATAAGAACAAGATCACTGAGACACAACATTTATCCTGGGAAACCCTCCAGGGGAAGAAAACCCAGCAAAAACTTCCTTATCATAAATTGCCAATACAATGTTCAAGAGATAACTCAAACCAATACAGATAGTCCTCCCCAAAAGATGCGCTAGTCTTCTTCTCCTCTCTCCAACTGGTAATTGCAGCTTGCCTCTTAAGAAAATGAGCAAGTGAGTTGTATGATAAAGTGAGGCACTAGCCTCCCTATATATACAAGACTGGCACGTGTGAAAGGTCTTCACTGGCAGAGCCAACCTCTCACTCTGGGTGGGTAAACCCACCTTTAATTTAATTCTGGGTCTCAATAATAACTGTTGGGGCCGACTTCTTGTTCTACCTATTACAATTGTCCGATGACCAATCCACAAAAGGGGATTTGGTCCTAATACAATTATCGACATGATTAATCCACAATGGGGATTAATCCTATGAACAAAATAACAATAATAATAAGAATACTCTTCGCAGTTACATTATTTCAACACATTGAATATTCTATAAACCCACATAGGCCATGAGGGAGGCACTTTGTGTTTCCCGTTCAGTGGAACACGTGACCCTTTTCCTCAACATCTATTTGAAATTTTGTGAGTCTCTTAGAGCCTCTTTCCCCAACTCCCCAAAATTGTTTTGAGGGATTGTCACAATTAATTTGATTGGATGATCATCGTTGGACTTGGGAAAAACCTCCCTTGCTTTTCTAGTGAGTGTGCAACGCATCCACTCAAACAACAACTTAACCACCTCTACGTGCATCGTTCATTTCCAATCCAAAATAACATTTCCTTTGCTTAATACACATATCATTGGCTTACGAACCTCAACTATTTAATCAAAAATGTAAAAAGGTAGGATGCATTCCATGCCTCATTGCCCTATTGAGAAATAAAAAACAACCCCAACTAGAAAATGGGAAAAACTCCCTAAGCTTTATGCATGTTCACTTAAAGGTCAGGGATGCTACCACATCACTTTGGATAGTGTGGGTTTTCACACCTAGTGAAGACAATTTTTTATCCACTAGAAGGCCTCCCATGGTTAAACACTAGGTAAAAAAAGCTTTCCTAGGTTCCAAAACTAGTTTCCAAATATTGAGACGTTGACATAACCACATTTTTTCTTAGATTTTAGGTGTTAGAGTTTACTTAGTGGCCCCTCTAGAAATGACTTCAAGCAAAACCACTTATATCTTAGAGAAGGAATTAGGGGAAATTTGAGGTCTAAAATGGGCCTCCTAAGGAAAATAATAAAATAATAGTTAACCTAATAAAATAAGAGATGAATTTTCAAAGTGAAAGAAAGAAAACCACTTTTTAAATCATATTTTTGACTTATCTCCTTATATGTTTACTCAAATTTTTAAATCTATGTTCTACTCCTTGTTGTGGATAGACTACATTAGGCCTTGGCCATACGAAATGCCCCGTGCATCTAAAGTTGTAATTTTGTTTTTTGATAATAAAATTACAAGATTTTTTCTCTGAAAGAAAGGTTTACTCAAATTTCAGGTGTAGGCACTTGTTGGATGCAGAATTAGATTCCACATCCAACGAATACCCACTCTACATACTTTTGATAGACCCACGATGAGATAAATTGGAAATACATGAAAAAAAAAGAGTTCCTTGGAAATAAATATGTTTTTTCAAGAAACTCTTTTTTTTTTCATGCATTTCCAATTTATCTCATTGTGGATATATCAAAACTATGCATACTAGGTACTCGTTGGATGCAAAATTTAATTATGCATTCAATAAATGTTTACACTTGAAATTTGAGTAAACCTACAAGGAGATAAGTCAAAAATATGACCAAAAAAACATTTTTCTTCATTTCCCTCCAAAATTATTTACCCTTATGGCTAATATCATCATCTTGAATCATATCGATTCTTTTAAAGTTGATTTTGATATTACATTTTTTGTTTTGAGGCCCATTTTTTACCTCAAAATTCCTCTAATTTGATATTTGGAAAAGGTCATGATTTTTCACCATTACTAGTCTCACCACTAGGCTCAGAAACACATTTTTTTCATGTATTCTCAATTTATTTTATTGTGATTCTATCAAAAGTATGATAAGTGGGTACCTCTTGGATGCAAAATTTAATTTCACATCCAACAAGTGCCTACACTTAAAATCTGAGTTAACCTATAAGGAGATAAGTTGAAAATATTATTAAAAAAATAGTTTTATTCCTTTCCCTCCAAAAATATTTACCATTATGGTTGACATCATCATCTTGAATCCTATTGGTTCTTTTAAAGTTGATTTTGATAGTATATTTTTTGTTTTGAGACCCATTTTTTACCTCAAATTTCCTCTAATTTTATATTTGGGAAAGGTCGTGATTTTTCCCCATTACTAGCCTCACCACTACGCTGAAGGTGCTAGAAGGCTAAGCTTAAGCATAGTACCATCAAGGATAAAACCTTGAATTAATTCCAGAATAAACTTATCCATGTTGGCTAGGGTGAATTTCCTTTTAAGTTTGGCTCAAGGAAACCAGTTCTATGATAGGTTGTCAAACAAATCATTAGAAAAATGAATAGCCTTCTTGAAGAGCCTCAAGGTTGAGAACTAGGAATATCTAACTAGGGGTTTGTCTTAAAATTTTACATGCAAGAACAACCAGAGATAGTGCGTTTTGAATAAGCTTGCCAGAAAATTTTTCACATAGGGACTACCAAAGATAGTGCTTTTTGAACAAGAGGCCAATGCAAAGGGATAAGTCCCTCAAGGAGAGGAACAACTTAATGATGTCCCGATTCTTCCAAGTGCTCTACAAAACAAAAGTACCCTCTACTTTAACATGAGAAGGGTCATAAAAAGGGTCTAAAGAGAAACTCCCTTTCAAGTTCACTTTTCATTCAGTAAGCCTTGGCTAATTTGATCCTTGAGGAGGAACATCCATGCTTTGTTCCCATTAACAACTCGAATCACCCATTTCATGCACATGGGTTGATCTTGGAGGTGATTTTTAACAATACCTAACCCACCAAACTCTTGTAGAGTGTTGTAGAGCTCCTAGATGATTATGTGGAAGCCCTTGCTTTTGTCATTATTGGCCCATAAGAATTCCCGGAGGGCCTTTTTTAGTCTTGTACGTCGCTTTAAAGGGGACCCAACAAGAAGAATAATGTACATGCACCAAAACCATAACCTTCATGCAAACTTGAAATCTATATTTAGGGTTAAATGTTTTGTAATTCATTTGTCTATCTTATTTTCCTTCCTCTGCACCACAACCTCCCAGAGATCTCAAGGAGATTCCTAGAAGGAAAACAAAATTACAAAGAACTTGAAAAAAATCCCAGATTGAATCCAAGACTAGTGTAGAGAGGCCATTTGGTAAGGGCTAGGTTGTTGTCTCAGTTTGTAGCATTCTCTTTTGGCCCATTGAATATTAGACATTGAGACAACAAAAATGGTGTCTAGGGAATCCATGGTGTTAACCCAAGAAGTTTGGTCTTCCAAACTCATTAGAAAGAAAGCATTAACAAAATGGCCACTGACCAACTATTTAACTTCAATATTAGGGAGGGGGATTCCTTTTATTAGATCTGTGTTAATTTTTACACAATGCAAATAGTCTAGGGCTTGAATGAATATGACATATAAGGTCAAGTCCAAAGGGAAACCTTGCTTAATTGATTGAAATAGCCCAAACTCATCAGATTTTCTTTTATTGATGGTGAGATGGGATGAGGCATCCACAAAGAGGCTTTTGACATTACCAATGAAGGTGGGAACAAAGCCAAGGGCATTGAGCATTGTCGGAATGAAAATGCTAGTTTGCTTGGTCATAATATTTCTTGAAGTCGATTTTGATAAACAAAGCATCACGACCAGTAGGCTAGTGGGCCCACTCCATGCCTTCCCATACTAAAATGACATTGTCAAGAATATAATGTCCATGAATAAACCCTATCTTCTTGGGGCAAATGATATTAGGAAGATCATGCTTAATACACAAGGCAAGCACCTTGGCCAAAATTTTATAGGATGTTAGCACTGAACCTCTTGCCTTAGGTATGAACTTGATGATGCCTTGGTTGATTTTTACTCCGAAAAACTGGTTTATGAGAGCCTCTTCCTAAACTTGGAGAAGGCTCGATATGAAAAAATCCCATGTGACCTTACGAAATTCACAAGCGGAACCCATCGAGGCTAGGCACCTTATCATCAACCATTCGTGGAGGGCTACAACTAGCTCATCAAGGGAAAGTGCATGTTCATAGGCTCTCTTTCGTTCTTCAAACACCGTACACATAATCACATCCAAACATTTATGCATGGCCTCCCCACAATGACTTGCAAGTTAAGTGGTGATATACATGACATTGATAGTTAATAATCACACATAATAATAATTATAACAACAATAACAACAACAACAACAACAATAACAATAATAATAATCTAATTTTAAGGCCACATTCTAGCTAGACACTAAATTAATATATGGGACCCCCTTGTTTGTGGGACAAGAAACCCCCTTTGCACAGGGATTTGACTACTTAGCCTATGAAGGTATGCATAGGTTCCTACCCCCCTCCAGATTCAAACCATTTCATTCATAACCATTACATAATTTGAGGTAATAATTGTCCATTAATTTTAATTAACGTGTTCATATTTTACGTTGAACAATTTTTCAAAACTGTCAATTTGCTCTACCCACTCTCTTGTTTGACTTTGACACTCTCATTTTTTTCCAAGAAAACTCGTGGGGAAACCTCTAAGTACTTCCTCCCATTTCATGAATAATACCTAATATAAACTTGTTAGATATTGATTACAACACCTAACTTAACAAAAACATTAAATAAAATAAAGAATAAAAATAACAATGTAAAAGAAACAATCCCAAAAACTTTTGCAATCATCATTGTAAATTTTTATCTATACATATGTATTAATCATTTTACCTTCTACATTTATACTTCTTTGTTTATCCATGCAGATGTAGTCTACATTTATACTTCTTTGTTTATCCATGCAGATGTAGTTAAAATTATAATATACATATGTATTAATCATTTTACCTTCTACATTTATAYTTCTTTGTTTATCCATGCAGATGTAGTTAAAATTATAAGCTAAATTGGAGCTCATGAAACCATGCATGCTTTTTTTTTTAGAGTTACACTTTTAATTTGCCTTATTTTTATTTATTTATTTATTTTACACTTAAATTTATGCATCACTATGGAATCATGAATTACTCCGAGATGAAGTCCACATGCTTATGGGAACCTACTTTATAAGTGACTTTAATTCTTAAATATTAACCCAAGGATTATGGAATAATAAGTACAAAAAGAACCCACCTTTAAAAATGTAAGAACCTACCTTTATAAAAATAAAAAATGTAAAAGATTAGATTTATATGCTTTCTGCATCATCACATGACTCCTTTCACGTAATCATAAGGTGGATGAGAGAATCATCACTCACAAGGTCACCATCCCCCTATATCTTTGGGGTAATCCACACAAAAAGTTGATTTAGGGCCCCATTTTGTGGTGGAGGGCACTTTGATATTCCACATGGACCATGGGGATGTGACGATATGGAAAAAAATAATCCCATCATGATGTCTTGAGGTCCAGTGGCAAGACTGGAGGGATCATCCAGTCCAGTGGCAAGTAACATAACATCATGTATAGTTCTCTTCTCTTTTCAGTGGAAGAGACTTAAACTGGACCATGGGCACACATGTCACATCTAATGCATCCCTGCCCACCTCCATGTAGCATTGCCATCTCATTCCTGGTTGGATCACATGTAAAATTTATTCAATGGGTGCATCAATTTCAGATCTGCAAGATCAATAAAGTCTCACAGTGACACTATGCTTTGATCTTTCACACTATGATTAGCACTACATGTCATCCCTTTCTCTGCCACATTGACTCTCTCTGCCTGCCAACTTCACCTCCCCCCACTTCTTGAAATCCCTAGCACTTTATCTCAAGTCTCATTGGATAGAGAGAGCACGTTCACAACTTCCCTTGCCACTATGATTCCAACTTGTGGACATTGACATTCAAATTGAACTAAATTAGATATAAAATACTATACATGTAATATTAAATTAAATCTAATATACTATACATGTGATATTTTGCAAGGAGTACACATTGGGACAAGAGATTGGACATATCCCATCCCATATTGGCCACGTGTATGTTCAAGGACACGTCACTGTCGTTGTACGGTTACACGTTGTCCATTTCCACCTCACACTTTCAAACCTAGACAAAAGAAAACGAACAAACAGAAAATAAATAATTTTGGAAAAATAAAATTCACTATTTTGTGGCCGCCGTCCAGATTCTTTTGATTCGTATAAAGTTTTGAGAGCGCTTGTTGTAATCCATGTAGCGAGAAACTCAGTGATTATTGATAATTATTAGTTGGTTAACTGAAAGTTAAAGATTTGGCTCTCGCATTTTTCGTATTCTTGCTGGATCCTGGAATCATTTGTATGTGATTAGATTAGTTTGTGCGGAGAATTTGGTTACGGCGAACGGACGGCCAGAAAACGAGGGTTTTAAGTTATACCGTGCGTTTTTTTGTTTTATTTAATGGCTTTTTTGAGGCTTTTCTCTTTTATACCTTTTTGTTTTGTTTTCCGGTTTAAGGCGGCCGATCTGTTGCAGGAATGGTAGCCGGAAAGAATGGCGAAATCATCCCTGTGAAGGAATTTCGTCCTCTGTTAACAAGGTATCTCTATGCAGATCCCCGGAAAATGAGCTTTTTCCCTTTGCTTTCTGCTCGTCTTTCAACTGTTATGGCGGCGGAGGTGACAGCTTTAAAGTCTTTAGCATTAAGCTTGGTGGTGGAAGGAATTTGTAAATTTAGGGCTGGCGATTTTTATTTTCGGTGTTTCTTGATGGATTTATCACGGGAAAAAAGGGTTTAGTATATTCAGTTCTGTGGCATTTAGAGGGAAATCTGGAGGAATTGCTGAATTCTAAGCTCCGGTTGTCTGTTGTCTTGATTAGGTGCCAAAGATTGCTGGAAAAAGTTTCGGTTTATTTAGAGCCTGCATTTACTGGGAGGTAACAACCTGGAAATCTTGATTCTTTGGCGCCAGCCGCACTGTAATCGAAAATCTTTAAATTTATGCCCGGTAATTGTTTATTACGGAGGATTTCAATATTAATCTCTCGTTTTAGCGGAGAAATAATTGTTTTTAGCGAATACTCTGTATGATGGATTGATTACTTAAGGGCAGATATGGTGGAAATTTTATCAAATTTAAGCTTGTACATTGTTTTTTTTTAGTCTTTTGATTATGTTCTATTTAGAGATAATTTTCTTTAATGAAAATTGGGCCCTAGGAGCTGTGTGGATTGAATTCTTCCGCATCATACTCGGAGGAGGAAGAGGAAATCTCGCGCAACTTAAGTGCGGTTACGGTTATATTCTAGTTTCTTTAATAAGAAGCAAAAGTTTAGGCGTTTTAGAAGATTACTGTTGCTCTACTGCGCATCGGATTTAATAGATTAAAAATCCTTGACGATGGAGAAGAGCTTTTGTCGGATTTAATCTCGGAGATCTTGTCCACATATCTATTCATTCATTCCTGCATGTTGTTGGTTTGTCCGAGGAGAAGGCATCATAAAACTAGAATATCTCTACATTTAGAGCCGTCAATCGCGATTAGTATATAATATTTATATATATTTCGCCTTTTAAAATATCTTATATTAGCTGTGTGATAACAGTCCTCCTGAAAGCGTATCCTCAAAGTCTAGATGCCGGCATTCTCTTTCTTAGCTTTGCACGGCCTTGTCGTTTAACTATGTCTGAATCATCGCCATGTAACCAAAACGGGTCAACAAATTTACTTCTTTACTTCTGTTATCATTTTCACCTTGTGGGTTTTTGGTATGATATTCTTTGAAATTTAAGCCGGGTGATTGGCTTTCTTTTATTGTCTTCGTCAGTACCCGGAAGACTTAAATTGAAAACAAAACGTCCAGAGACGATACAGCTTTAAAAATTGTTTTTGGTATTAAACTTTAGCGAAAACTGACAATGACTTGTTTAAAACTAAGAAACAATTTGGTTTCGTTGGATTTTCTTGTTTCAGCGGGTGTACCCAAGTTCACTGAGAACGAAGGGGATGTGCAAGAAAGTCTATGTGTACCTGGAGACGACCGCTTGGATTCTATAGTCTTAAACGTAAAGAACTCCCAAGCCTTGTGCCTTTAACATGGTACTACTGAGAAAAACCTGTTCTTATGTCTGTTGTGCCAGCTTTAAATCATTTGTATTTAGTCTCGGGTAAAGGGATTTGTTATAGGATTATGTTTGTATTTAATTTATGTTTTTATTTAATTTTTCCGTCCGGAGGGCCGTGGCTAAGTATTTCTGACCATAGAAAAACACATCTATTAGATATTTAAAGCACAAACTATATCTTTTGAAGTATGGCAATATATAAGATTCGGAAAGCTACTTGCACGGTTTAACTTGCCGTCGGTTAACCGAACACTCTTATCCTGCGATCTTCTGGAAYTATTTTATTTCTTAATTCTGTTATTTGACGGCTGGCTTTTACACCATAAATGCATTAAGTATACTTCATATTCTTGTTGACAGCCTCGAGYATGCTGCCTCGCTAGCMCTTCTTGAAACCCACAGAGGCTTGGGCCATCAACTTTTACAAGCGAGCAGCGATTAGCAACTGGCGAAGTAAGCATAAAACGGTTAAAAATTTATTGCAGTGTATAGTTTATTGAAGATTTAGCTCCCTATTTGTTTAATATATCGCGTTTGAGTGATYTATTGGGTKAATAATTACGGAAGTTGTGAATTTGCAGTCATGGAGAGTGTTTGTTGGCCCTATTTTGATCCGGATTTTGAGAGTCTGAACCAGAGAATCCATCCTCCCATGTGAGGAGCATGCTTTTATCAAGAGCGAGCAGTTCAAATTTAAGTTGTATACAATTCTGGGTATTCTCGTCTCTGAAGTTTTTTAAATTGGGTTTTGCAGGGTCTGTATAGACAATGATACCTGCGAAGACTGCTCCCTAGTGAAGGTAAAATAATTTGTTGCATTTCAGTGGCAATATAGCCTTTGGGAATTTTATGGCTTTTCATCGGGTTTTCTTTTCTCCATAATTTGGGTGGTCGCTTTACATGGGATTGGAAGGCCTTAAGCTCTACCGACTCATGAATCGTTCTATGATGATTGCCCCAAATCCCGTTAATCTTTTTTTGTAGGTTATAGGTGGATTTGGTCATAATTTTTGTCGAATTTGGTGCAGGTTGAAAGTGCTAACAGGCACGGTATCTTACTAGAAGTAGTCCAAGTTTTGACGGATCTTGATCTAATCATCTCAAAGGCGTATATTTCTTCAGATGGCCGATGGTTTATGGATGGTAAGTTTTAAATCTCAGTTCTCGAGGACACCAAGTATTTGCCCCTTTCAACTTTTAATCTCATGATCTTGCCTTGCCCATTCAATCTTTGGTTCCGTATGCCGATTGGGGAACAGATTGATGGCTGCAATTGCAGATCTCATTGATTTTGACAATTTTCAACTCAATGGTTTGTACTGCAGTGTTCCATGTGACGGATCAACTGGGTAACAAATTGACTGACCAGAGAATCATCGATTACATACAGCAGGTAAATTGAAGTAATATGCATGTCTAAATACGGGATAGTCAAATGATTGAAGGTATTCCGGTCATTTACGAAGGGATTATTTTTTTGTTTTTGTATTTCAGGCTCTGGGAGCGAAACAGGGCGGTTCCACCACCGAAGTTAAGACCTGCTTGGGGCGCACTGTAGGAGTTCAGTCTATCGGAGAGCACACAGCCATCGAATTGACTGGCACAGATCGTCCCGGGTTGCTGTCAGAAATTTCAGCGGTGCTTACCAACCTCAAATGCAATGTGGTGGCAGCAGAAGTATGGACTCATAACATGCGAGTCGCATGTGTGGTATATGTAACCGACGAATCGACCTCGAGGCCCATAGAAGAGCCAGAACAGTTGGCTGCCATCAAGGAGCAGCTTTCCAATGTTCTCAAGGGGAACGATGATAGAAGAGGTGTGAAGACAGATTTCTCGATGGGTTTAACACATACTGAGCGTCGGTTGCATCAGATGATGTTTGCGGATAGGGACTATGAGGGTCCTGATACCAGGTCATTGGGAGAAAATGGAAGGCCTATTATCAAAATTGAGAACTGCAATGAAAAGGGTTACTCTGTAGTTACTGTGCACTGTAAAGATAGGCCAAAGCTTCTTTTTGATACTGTCTGCACACTGACAGACATGCAATATGTGGTCTTTCATGCCACCATTACTTCCAGTGGAACCTATGCATTACAGGTATGCTTGGTAATTTACGCCCATTCTCTATGTACATTTTCCTCTGCCCTGTAATTGTATGAAATCTGCAAAAGGAATTGTTGCAGTGGTTAGTGATGGGTAAGTCCCACAGTCCATTGGTCACTATTTCGATTTTCTTTTCTGGTAAAGTGCTTTCTTTAAAGTTTTCCTTCGGGTAAGCTTCCACCACAGGTGATATTCTTCTGTCAAGAAGACCCCCAGGGCTTGGCTTTAACTGCATATTCATGACTCCAGGGGACAACTTCATGATTGAACCACAATCCCATTGCTTTTTTCACTTTCTTTTAGAGTTACCTTTCATAGGCCCTTAATACCGAAGGTAGATGTACCCAACACCATTGGATCTGCTCTCACTCATGTTCCTTTTCCTTATGACTTTACAGGAATATTATATTCGTCACATGGATGGTTGTACTCTGGACACAGAAGGTGAGAAACAACGAGTAATCAAGTGTTTAGAGGCTGCAATAGAAAGAAGAGTATCAGAGGTAAGCTTTAATAATTTTGTTTGTGTTCTGTTTCTTATGTTTCTGATGATTACAGTCATTGAAAAACATAAACTAAGCAACCTTCTTCAACAGGGGGTTCGTCTTGAGCTCTGTACCAGTGACCGAGTTGGCCTGCTTTCTGATATTACACGAATTTTCCGCGAGAATGGTCTGTCTGTTACAAGGGCAGATGTTACAACACGAGCGGATAAAGCTGTAAATGTGTTCTATGTCACAGATACATCGGGAAATCCTGTAGACATGAAGATTGTTGAAGCTATGAGAAGAGAAATTGGCCATACAATTCTGCAAGTGAAAAGTATACCTAGTTCTCCCAGACCTTGTCCAACAGATACCGGAGATAAGGCCAAGTTCTCATTTGGCAGCCTACTTAAATCCCAGCTAGAGCGTTTATCTTATAACTTTGGTCTAATCAAGTCCTGAATCTAAGCGATGATGTTGATTGGGATTCAAAATGTATAAGAGAAACAGTGTTTCATCTCATGACGCTTTTTGGAAAGGCAAGTGTCCATCCTTTTTGTACAAGTGGTTTATCTTTACAGTGTCGGGGTGCTTGCAACCTGTTGTAGGTCAGGCACTGATGACTTATCTTCTGTATCATACAGTAGAAGGGCTCCAGACAGTTTATTGATTTAGCGGTCTGCATCTTTTCGAAGCATCTTACAACAGAGTTTTGCTCCAGGATGCATTAGCTATTTCAAATTGTTGTAAGTTTTGTCAAAACGTTTCACTGTATGGATCCAACCTGTGCCCTGTAAAATGCTGTTATAATTATTTTTCCTTTGTAACGTGTCATGTGGAAGCCGCTTGTTCATTCCGGACATACAGTGGTTGTACAGTATCCCACAACACATGTCACAGTCTTGCCTATAAGTACACAATGGAGGAAACCTTGCTCTGTAAATACAACTCTGTAAATACATCTCTGTAATCTATAAAATTGTAAATTAGTTCAATTATTTTGCCTTTTTTTCTATCATTCCTTCCTTAAATGTGAATCATGCACCCTATGAAATAATATTAATGCTTGAATGGTGCAAATTATTTGGTCTAGCAATTAGCTAGATCCATTTTTGACATGGGAAGCTGCATATTATACTTTATATGCTTGGCAAATCATGTTGGTATTGGATTAAAATGACAAAATTTGATAATCTATCTGGAATGTGAATAATTTACAGTCTGCTCGCCTCCTGATATATGGTACAATATAGTCTCTGCTGCACCGACATATGGGGTTTTTGTCTTTCCTTATTTACAGAAATGAAGAAGCAAGTACTGATTCCCTCTAATAATATGGCAGATACTGATATAGATAGAGACAGACACAGCAATACACAGGTGCAGCCCACTACTTTGTACAGGTAGGTCTTCCTCACATTAATTGAAAACTTCACTTGACCAAACTTGAGGCAGGAAAATACATGCTGAATTATAAATTTTATAGAAATCTGACCTCTCTGCCGACCCATCCAGCTTCAAGGATGACATTTGCATTTAGATCTCTGGAACAAAAAGTTATTAGTTCTTTCAAGCCAACTCATGTATTGCTGGCTATGTTTGTTGTTTTTCATAAATATCAACGTACATAATTTGCATGGTCCATGTTGCGGAGGGCACAGGATCAGAGAGTCAAGGCACACCACATATTCCTTCCGGAGCACTTTCGCCAGTTGTGAAATATACTCTCAACACTAGAACCTAGTTGACAATATAGAGCAATACTTGTTAGGACAGTACTGGTATTTGGGTTGTGGTCCAGCCATAACTTAGTAAAGGTTTACCTCAACCAACCCAAAGTTCAGGGTTACCTGAACTAACCCTAGTTCAGGATTACCTCAATTAACCCAAGTTCAATTCCTGGCGTATCCAAAGATCTACTCGGGAGTACCCTCTCACCTAATAAAGCCCTCGTTGGAACGTGACTATATTTTTTTATATCTAACCAAAAAATGGAAAATGGTTTGAAGTAGTCTAGTAATGCTATTGTCCAATGACACATGGTCTGCCGATAAGGTGGAGTTTGTCATTACAATCTTCTTTCCACATCGTTGACCATACACCTTGGAAATGAAATTGTAAGGGATAAATAATGCCTAGGGTCTACATAGTTGTTTTAAATATTTAATACAAACACACACAATAGAATATTATAGAAAATAATTGTAAAAAAATATCAACTTGATAATCCCAAGAATCCATTAGCCAATTGCAAAATTTAAAAGCTAAGCACAAAGTTTGGCCCTATTTTAATTATTTTGATATTTTATTTTGATAATGATACGAGCTCGGAAAAGTCAACTTCCCCTTGAATACATATATGAAATCCGAAGGCGGCTCACGTTTTGTATTTAAAACTTGTGAATCATACTAAGTAGCTTATCGGAATGTCAGCGACCATTATTAGTTGCGACTTTTAATGAGAGATTCCTTCAACTTTAATGGTTACGAGAAATAATATTCATGCATTTTCACCATAATGCAAATGTACTTTAAGAGCCATCGCTATCATATTATATATCTAGGAACTTGTTKTTGTTGTCATTACTCACAACGTTATATGATGACGACATTTACCTATGCTTTCGGTCCATGACTGGTAAACCACGAGAAATTCCAAGAAAAGCGGGGACAGACTCACACTCAGCATTTGTCAACATGGAAAAAGCTTACACGAGAGGAAATGTATTTGTCGAAATCCAAYACGCCATTGAATGTGAGGGAATATACTGTGTCAATCACTTAGGCTGGATTGCACATGWARTAAGAACCCAGGGTACGAATAGATTGTACAAGTTTGAAAGTTGACTTGTTTTAGGTGAGAAGAAAATACCTACATGGACTAAAAACATGGAAAAAATTTAAATTTCAAGGGAAAGGAATTGTTCAATTGTTTGGGATGGAAATAGGGCCACTTTGAACTCTGACAGCTGAAGGAGAACGAGACATTCTTATGGTCCTGCATGTATATTCAACATGTTTCATGTTTCAGTATGGGATACTGAAGCAAAAGTGACTGCAACTTTCGAGCAAAAGGTAAAGGTGCTGAATTAGAGGCCTTTCTGGATGTTGTTGATGGTACTGAAGCAAAAGTGGCTCTGTGCAACCTTCAAGCAAAAGATGTCGAATTAGAAGCCTCTCTGGATGTTGTTTTAATTATGATCCCTCTAGTTCGTCCAAGATCATAACCTAATGATGAAGCTAATGATGAATATCTAGGGTTTTTATGTGGAATTTGTTGCTAGTGTCCACAATGTGGTTCGATTTTCTTCTTCTATGTTGTTTTTCTGTGTTGTTGGTATATGTAGCTTCTTGCATAATTTGAGATCAGAAAACTTTCTTTAACGAATAAGTAGAAAGACATAGAATTAGAAGATTTTTATGGTTTTTTACACTTAGGCATTTTTATTACAGAATTGGATGGAGGGTGTATGAGTGTTTTTTCACGCTTAGGCATTTTTATTTTAGAATTGGATAGAGGGTGCATGATGAAATGGTGGGGATACATCCAATTGTCATGTCTCCAACGATGTAATCATCCAATTATTAACTATACATTCAAAGCAAGAATTATTAACTATACATTCATAGTAGCAGGGTAATTGGGTGAGTAACTGTTGAATCTACTGATGCTTCACCTGCCCTTGCTTATGATGTTAGTGACTTCACATCTGCTGCTAGGCCCAAGATTACTGTGTCTTTAACTGCTTCCACCTGTGCCTCTCGATCTGCTGGTGTTTACTTAACAGAATCTATTGGATTATTGTACGATTTGCTCTATGAAACTGAGATAGAAACTGTGTGTTCAACGGGCTCAACAAAGACCAAGCTATTATATTACTAAACAAAAAGAAAAAAGAATGTCACAATTAGCAATATAGTTATATAATCAATAAACATGATGATATTATTTAGATCCAATGGTGTATATCTCAGCCTATACAACATTTATTACTCCACTAATATCGTATGGTATGGTGACTAAATTTTTCAATGCAGTGTTTTAATTAATATTGTTTGCATTATTTTGAAAGCCAACAAATATGTTTGTTTAAACACAATCCAAAAATAAAAAGCAGCGTCTTCAATAATGACTTAGCCATGAAAAAAGTTTCAAATGCTTGTTCAAGATAGGTGCTAAGTAGAAGAAAGATGATGTTATAAAATTCTCTTAATCATCTCATTTTCAAACTTTATGGAGCATATGCTTAGGAAACAAAGACAAGAAATTGTAGTCTTATGTGACATATACTATGTTAATGTGATATTGAATTCGCAATTCATTATGAAAAACATTTATTAATTAAAAATATTAAATACAAATTTTGTAACACATAATGACAAAATTATGGTACATTTAACATTTACGATAAATAAATTGGAAAGTCATATCTCCTATATCAGTCAAAGGAAGCCAACTTTAAGAAGTCATCATCCCTAGTCATTACAACAAAAATAGGAAAAATTGTCTTAATTAATAATATTGTTATATAATCAAAAGACATAATGATGTTTTTGTTATTAAATTCTTACTCATTTCATATGGAACACATGTTTAACAAACAAAGACCAGTAAACAGGCAAATGTGACATACTATGTTTAAATGTGAAATAGAATTAGTAACTTTTCATGAGAAATAAAAATTATTTATCAATTAAAAAAAATAGATGCAAAATTTTGTAACATAAAATGACAAAATTTGATACATTTAATATTTATGAAAAATAAATTGGGATCAATTTCTACATCATAGTCAAAAAATAAAAATAAAACTCTAAGTAGGCATCATCTCTGATTAAAACATGTTAAATTGAAGAACAAACCCATCATAAAATCCTGAACAAAAATGGAATTTTGTATAAGAGGACTAAAGTCTTCTCTAAACATCAATTATCCTTTTAAAATTTGAAGAACATAAAAATGAATCTTATTATATATACATTTTTTCATTAAAAATATGATCATAAATTTGTTTAGAAAAAAGTTCTCATATTTAAACTTTACATTAAAAATATAAAATATATTTTTATCTATTATATTTGAACAATAATAATTAATATATAATTATTGTTAAAACATAAATTTAATACTAATTTTATAATAATAATGATTGAAAATAAAAATATATGTAATAATTTTTTTTTTAATTATAATATTTTTTAAAAATATTTTGTATTTTTTTAAGTAAAGAATAGGTTTCAATGAGTTGATTTAAATAAAAAAAAATTAGAGATTAAATTGATTGCTACTTCATTAATTTTTAAATATAAATATAAAGATCTTAAAGATTGGAAGATTAGAGTAATTGGTCATGCAATTTTGTAAGTGAAAAATATGCCTAGTTCTTCCAGACCTTGTCCAACAACACTGGAGATAAGGTCAGTTTTTCATTGGGCAGCTTACTTATATCCCAGTTGGAATGTTTATTTTATAACTTTGGTTTAATGAGCCTGAGCTTCATTTGATTGTGGATTTGCTTTATCTAAGAATTTAACTACAGAGTCAAGTCAATTGTTGACGTGTGGTTAGTTCCTCAGATTTGGTTCATCAGATAATCCGATTATATCATCTACAATTGAGTTAAAAACTTAATCTAATTACTTTGGTTTAATCAGCCTAATCAGCTTGAGTTTAATCTGATTGTAGATTTGGTTATCAAATAGTTCAAACACAAAGTCAACTACAACACAGTCAAGTCAAGTCAACATCAAACACAAAGTCAACTGCCACAAAGTCAAAGTCAAGTAAACTGTTGACTTGTGGTTTGGTCCCTCAGATAATCCTAATGGATCATCTACAATTGAGTTAAAGACTTAATCTAGTCATAGATTCGGGTAATCAAAGAACCTGAAATTAAATCTAAACCATGATGTTAATTGAGATTCAAAATGTGTAAGAGAAAACGGTGTCTCATCTCATCATGCATTTTTGGAAGGCAAATGTCCATCCTTTTGTACAACTGGCTTATCTTACAGTGTCAGGGTGCTTGCAACCTGTTGTAGGTCACGGCACTGACGGCTTATTGTCTGTATCATACAGTAGAAGGGCTCCAGACAAAGTGTTATTGATTTAGCGGTCTGAATCTTTTCGAAGCATCAAATACATCTTTCAACAGAGGTTTGCTCCAGGAGCTATTTCAATTTTTTGTGAGTTTTGTCAAACATTTCACTGTATGGATCCAACCTGTGCCCTGTGAAAAGCTGTTATAATTAATTTTCCTGTGTAACGTGTCATGTGGAAGCCACCTGTTCCTTCCGTACGTACAGTGCTTGTACAGTATC
>JASDQU010585599.1:73776-97637 GCA_032191745.1 Picea mariana | reverse complement strand
CTTGTTCTTTTCACGCTCATTTAAGTATTTGAAGAAAACGTTCGATGAGCGATAGTTTATCACTTTTTCGATCTCGTCGAACTAATTTACGAAAAAGGAACTGAGAGAGTTCTCTTTTAAGTGTTTTTCCAAACTCTATAATCTTGAAAAACCTTCGAGTTTTCTAGTTTTGGACTCGTTAAACAAACATTGCCAGACCCACAATGGGATCGAACCACTCCTTCCTAGGGTTCGTTAAATATAATTCGAGGGACTTGTCCGAAGGATGAGATTACATTACAAGGACATGTTATCCTCCTCAAGCTTGCGTAAAAATAAAGAGGTACTTGCCAGAAATGGTGGGGGAAAAATTGGGAAAGAATTGTGTCTAAACCGTTGAATGAGATCAAGAATGCGTTGGTTGCAGAATTCAAGAAACCCAAGTCAGAGTTACAATGCATTACAAAGTTAAAAGAAATAAAGCAGAGAATAGCTGAACCTATTTGGGAGTTTGATCAGAGGTTTAAAACCTTAATGGGTTGGCTGACTTTTCAGATCCCAGATGAGCAGAACAAGGAATGGTTCATTGTGCCCTTTTACCACACATCAGAGTCCCTCTGATGCAATAGAAGATTGCTTCGTAGGATGAGGCACTGGAGATTTCCATGAAGCTAGGATCAACCCCTATGGGAGAATCCAGCTAAGGTATGAGTCAAATTTTAAGTTAGTTAACTAGCTTGTCTCTGCAGGTCGAAGAGATGAAGAAAGACAAGGGGAAAGATAAAAAGAGAAGATACTTGGTGCATTAGATGCAAATCGAAAGGCCATGACAAGGAGCACTGGCCCCTATTTCATGAGTACTTGGCATCTGAAGCTCCAAGCCCTTTTAAGCAAGTTACCCTACCTTGGTGTGAGGTATGTAGAAAGAGACATCACCCTGACGAATTCTATTACATGCAAAAATATGTTCAGACACCCAAAAATCTGTATTGCACGTTCTGTAAGTTATTAGGGTATGATGATAGGGATTGTAGGGCCTATGACCTCATGCATGAAAGTTCAAGGGATATATACAAGGTTCAAGGTGAAGTACAACAAGACAGGAACACTACGCAGTACAATTCCACTGGAAGAGGAAACTTAAACCCTCATGGTGGATTGAGAGGAAGAGGATGAGGAGGAGGTATGGGTCGAGGTTGAGGTCATATAATTTGTTATAACTATGCACAACCAGGAAATTTGGCATGGGATTGCCAGAACCCTTGTACCACTTGCAGTTAATGCAACCCATTTAAGCATGTCATTGAATATTGTCCTGCGCTGTTAGCCAACCTACAGGAAAGACGAGGAGGAAACCAACAAGTACAACTAATCACAGCAGAACCTTGTGGAGTAGATCCCATAGTTGCTGTTATCACTAGAGGAGGTGCTACTACAGGAGAATACAGGGTGACTCCAAGGAAGACTACAAAACAGTCAGGAGTTAGAAAATCTGCGGAGAAGACACAAGATTTTGATCCAAAGAAAGAGAAGAAGACATTTGAAGAGGCAAGAAAAGAGTTTAGCAGAGATTGAACTTCTTCATCAAAGGCACAACCAGAAGTGAGAGAATGTGGAATGCCCCTGACCTTTGATCAGTCTGCTTCGCCTGGGGAAGGAAAATAGGTAAGCACACTCATGGAATTTTTATGCACTTGTATTAATTTGATAAAGGATGAGAGCGCTGTACAATAGCTCCAAAACTTGATCAAACAGTATGAGCTAGGAAAGGTAGATCCTCTACTGAAGAAAGCAGTACATCAACTATCCAAAAAGAGAAGGATAAATAAGGAACTACACCTTAACGCTCAAATTGGAGAATATGATATATATTATGTGGTCCTCGACTTAGGATCGAAGGTCAATGTTATGACGAAGAAGACTTGGGCACTAATGGGAAAACCTAAGTTAATGGATTCCCCCATTAGGCTTAGGATGGCCAATCAACAGGCTGTGAGCCCCTTTGGAATATTGGAACATATCCCTGTGGACATCGATGGGGTCAGAACATTTGTGGACTTCGAGGTGATTGAGATAGTTGACGATAACTGTCCTTACTTTGCGCTGTTAGGAATTGATTGGGCTTTAAAAAATTCTATTGTTGTTGACTTGAAGAAAAGAAGAATGAAGTTTGAAGGAGATGGCCTTAGGGTCATCGCACCTCTGGATCCTGATGAAGGTCCCAGATACACATAGCCCATCAGAGAAGAGGACCGTGTATATGAGCTAGAGAATATATACTAATTGACTGTAAGACAACATGATTACATTAATCCTACATCAGATGTAAGCTGGCGAAGTGACAATACATACTCATCAGACTCAGACGAAGCACTAGAGAACTGGAAGAACAAGATGTATAAAGTTTCTGTGTGGCGATGTGCTATATTGACTAGAGAAGTTCGCTAGATCGACACAACAGTAAGTAATTTACCCATGTTTGATGGTTTAAATCACTTAGAAACTTTCTGAATGGAATTTGAAGAAACTGTACCTGTACATTAGAGAATGTTGACACTGGATGAGGCTTTGAAAGCTACTCCAACAAGATGGTGGGGAACACATAAAAGGAACATTGCGAACTGGATACAATGTCACACTTTGATGACAACACGATTTTTTGAACAAGTTGAAGGATACAAAGTTAGGTACATAGGTCAAAGCTTCCCGAAAGACCATGTGTGAAGCTGTGAGGAGGCCTGGAGCTACATTCCTCAAGAGCCATGGGTGCATAAATTCATCAATACTATAGACACAATGCCTATCAATTGGTACCTTAAAGCGGAACTACGCCTCACCACTGCAGAATCAAAAGGTATGTGATGCAGGAGCATCTCTCCATATCAGCCAGCCAACCACGTCAGCGCGCATGCATTCATATGCAAAGAGGGAGGCGCAACATTCAAAGGTTTGGAGCTCAGGAGGAAGGGGTGCCGTCGATCTAGAGTCACAGGGACCGTCAGATCACGGGCAACATCAGATATCAGCATATCGCGAGTTGGAGCACCAGGTTGAGGAAGCGGAAATAGCGATATCGCGATCCGCAATATCCCGACAAAATCATAACCGTTGATTTTGTGGGACACGCGTCGGAGGATCCCTAGGAATCGGGATTCGGCGTATTGGGGTTCACGGAGGTGAGAGTTTCATACTCGCTGAAATCGCGATTGCGATTTCCCGAAGTCATTGGAGCCGTTGATTGTGACGGGGACAGGTGGCACGAGATCCTGGAATATTGGGGTTCAGCATTTCAGAACTTTTGGGGTTAAAGTGATCGCGGAGGATCCGTGAAATCCCGACAGCAACGTGGCAGTGTGGGGCCACGAGAGCTAGTGGAATACACGTGGCGCCGTATCGGGGGATCGGTACATCGGAGTTCGGAGTTTGGAAACTCATGTTGTTGACATCGCGAGTAGCGATATCCCGATGGGGAAATCTCCGATGATAGAAGGGGAGAAAGTCAGCGTTTGACCATCGCAGGGATCGAGGACTCGTGAGGTATAAGGCACGCGAGCATAGAATTCGCGGTATCGCAAATTCCAACTTCCTGATTTGGAAGGGAGATAAGTGGAGAGTTACTATGGGTAAAGAACTTCCGACGAGGGAGTTGAAGGGCACTTTAGCTCTTCGGGCCAAATTTGGAGAAGGTCCTGGTGGGAGCGATCGTTCCTCTGAGGAGTGGGGAAGGTTGCGTCAAGTGGTATCAGAGTGGGAACTTCATCTGTATATTTCAGGTGAAGTGAGAAGGCAGCAGGGAAGAAGACAGATTTACTGAGGGCTCTGTAACGACTGTTTGCAGGTGGACAACAGTCGTGAATGCAGTCATTGGGAGACTGTAGGAAGATGAAACTGGAACACTCAGAGATGCAGAGTGACAGCAGTAGGTTTTCCAAGAAGGCAGACAGGAACAGTAGCATGGTTACTGAAGGCCATAAACATGCTGAAAGGAAGAGCTCAAAGCTGATGAGCGCAGCAGAAATTTATAAGGAGCTCGCTGACATAAAGTAGGAAATGGAGGAGCTCGAAATGAAGATGCGGCAGAATAAAAAGCCAAAATGGGTATATGAGTGGCCCATGAAGACACCAAAGGTGAAATGGCCAGTCAAGGAGTTGACGGTCATGAGACAGCGTAGGCTGTTGAGAAGATGGTTGAGGTATGCTGAAGACCTCAAGGCCACAGAAGAAGAGATGATTTGTTACTGTTGGCCAGAGACTGGGAAAAGTCTCGATGATTGGGATGATGAGGAAAATGAGATGAGATCGTCTGAGGATCTCAAAGACTTTCATGAGAACAACGAAGGAATTACGCATTTCCAGCTGGGAAATGAAAGGAGATCACTGCGGGATCTCGAAGACTGCCAGGGGGGCAAAAATGACAAATTGGGACCGTCTGGAGGTCTCATAGAGGATTCAATTCAGCAGGGAGTGCTGATGAAGATGGGATTGGTTGATCTCATGGTCTTCCAGGGAAGCAGCGAAAGCGTCTCATATTGCCAGGAGGGCAGAGACGAGCAGATGAGACCATCTGAGGGTCTCATGAACTCAGAAGCGAGTAGGATTCAGCCAGGGGAGCTGATGGAGCAGGTGAGCTCAAGATTAGAAGTGGATCGACGGATGCAACTGACAGTGAAGGAGGATTTGAGCCGTATGATGATTGGGGGAATTTCAATATTCCTGCCATTTGCCCAGGAGGAGGTAGAAATTTTTGTTGCAGGTGAAGCAGCAAGAGAGGAACAGTCAGCTGGGACTGTCGAAAGGAAATTGGTGCAGACCTTTGAAGTTTCCCAAGCACAAGTAGAAGAAGAAAGAAAAGAGAATGAGCATTCGGTGGAATGTCTCAACACATTCAGCCAAAAAGCTGAGAGCGCTGTAGCATTGGAGTTGACAGCAGAAAAAGACGCAGAAGCAGAAGAAGAGGATGATGAGCATTCTGAGGAATGGCTCAGCATTTTCAGCCTTGAAGCTGAAAACAATGCAACAGAGGAGGTTGCAGAAGCAGATGAAGAACACATGGACAACATATGTTTTGCTGGTCTGTGGGAACAGATGGAAGTACTGGAGGAAAGAGTGAGAGTGCAGGGAAGGCACATCCAACAGGTGAAGTTGGAAACAGATAAGGAAGGAGGCGTGGGAAATCATGGTGATCTTCTCATGTGCCAAAAATTTTTGCAGCTGAGGAGCCTGCAAACGCAGAGCTAGCCATGGGAGCAGTTGGATGAGGTGATTGAGGACATCAGGGAGCTGATGTTGAAGTCAGAAGACACTTCCAGTAGGGAGCAGCTGGGCAGAAAGAAAGAAGAGGCAACAACAGCAACAACACAACGGAAGCAACAACAGCAGTAGAATGGAGCAGATGAAAAGCTCCAGATATTTGTTTGGGATCTAGGTGGATTTCCAACAGCTTAGAGGGGAAGCTCATGAGCAGGAGCTCATGATTTTTGCAGCTGTGGAGTATGATGCAGGAGCATCTCTCCATATCAGCCAACCAGCCACGTCAGCGCACATGCATTCATATGCAAAGAGGGAGGCGCAACCTCATTTGAATTTGAATTGAATGTAATTAAATGTGCTTAGGCTGGTGAGCCATAGAAGCCATGCCTTTGCGTAGGCTGTAGATAAGATAGGCATTTAATATGTGTGGTTGAGATCTAGATCCGATTATGGACTAGACAACCCATTGATTGTAATTTAATAGGGTAGGTAAATCCTGGAGGGAAGCACTAAGAGCCCCTCAGGTAAAAGAGATATTCAGATCTCATTTAGAGTTAGAGAGGGGTAGAGTAGAGAGGAGCTGAGAAATCTCAGGAACACCTTGTAAAATATATAGGCATTTTCCATTATTAATACAGAGCAGTTTTCCTGCATTTTCTGTTATTATATGCATGTCTGTGTGTGTGTTCATTATATTCTGTAATTGTGTATTGTTATCATACCATTGCAGTGAGTGTGTTTGGTTTCAGGTTGAGGATCTTTGAGGTTTCATGCCGTGAGGGTGTGACAGAGTGTTGAGACTCTGAATATAAGTGCACAGGAGGATGCACTTTTGAACTCAGAGGAGTCAGACGAAGATGTGCTGAGGCACAGGACTGGAATCAACAACTCAGGAGGAAGACCTGTGAGGTTGCTTAACACCTCAGGAGGCAAGGCTGTGTATCAGTNACTCAGGAGGAAGACCTGTGAGGTTGCTTAACACCTCAGGAGGCAAGGCTGTGTATCAGAAATACATTTGTAGACAAAATCACAGAGGGTTCTGTGAGAGCTCTTCCAAGTGGGCATTGAGCGTGAGCACGAAGTGCTGAAAGAAAGACCTCTGCAGTGAGTTCAAGGAAACAGAATCACTGAGGATTCTGGAAGGCTATGCCAGATGGGCATCGAGCAAGCGCATAGGTGCACGAGGACCCAGAACTGTTGAATGTTCTGCGGGGAAGAGACTCCGCCAAGAGGCGTCGAGGAAGTGTGTAAGCAGGAATAGGATGAGAGAACTCTTGGAGTTCTGAAGCAGAAAGTAGAGTCCACGGAGGGACCTGTATTGGGTTGCTGAATACCCAGAAGACTCAGCGAGAAGGTCGCTTGAGCAGAAGAATAATAGGAGGCGTTCATATTCTCCATCGGAGGGAGGAGAGTCATCACTGTGTGGGCGTAGAGACTCCACAGGAGTGCAGGAGTCAAAGAATCCATTGAGGGTTCAAGGACAGAAGCTCAGGAAGGGCAACGCTTTTACGCGTATCAGTGAGACTCAAGTTGAGGGTCCACGGAGGAGAAAAACGAAAAAGGTAGAGGCCTTTGGGAACGAAGGATTCTTCCAAGTCTGGGAAGAAAGCACAGGAAGCTTGAGGGAGCACAACAACCGTCGGATCGACGGAGAAAGAAGATCTGGACCATTGGATTTCCACGTCTAGGAGGACCTCAGGAGGAGCGTATATGAGAGGAGGACCGGCAGCCGTTGGATCCCAAGAAGAAATCCCGTCATCCATTGGATCGGGAGGATTGGTGCACGGTTTAACGTCAAGTGGAGGAGCGCACAGAAGAACAAAGGAGGGATGAACAGTTGAAATCCCCTGGAGAGATTCCACAAAGGCCCGAGGACCGTTAGATCTTGCAAGTTGCAAGGAGCTTAAGGCGTGAACATTCAAAGGTTCGGAGCTTAGGAGGAAGGGGTGCCGTTGATCTGGAGTCATAGGGACCGTCAGATCATAGGCAACATCGGATATTGGCATATCGTGAGTTGGAGCACCAGGTTGAGGAAGTGGAAATGGCGATATCGCGATCTGCGATATCCCGACAAAATCATAACCGTTGATTTTGTGGGACATGCGTCGGAGGATCCCTAGGAATCGGGATTCAACATATCGGGGTTCATGGAGGTGAGAGTTTCATACTCGTCGAAATCTCGATTGCGATTTCCCGAAGTCATTGGAGCCATTGATTGCGACGGGGACAGATGGCACGAGATCCTGGAGTATCGGGGTTCGACATTTCAGAGCTTTTGGGGTTAAAGTTATCACGGAGGATTCGCGAAATCCCGACAGCGACGTGGCAGTGTGGGGCCACGAGAGCTAGTTGAATACACGTGGCGCCGTATCGGGGGATCGGCACATCGGGGTTCGAAGTTTGGAAACTCATGTTGTTGACATCGCGAGTAGCGATATCCCGATGGGGAAATCTTCGATGATAGAAGGGGAGAAAGTCAGCGTTTGACCATCGCGGGGATCGGGGACTCATGAGGTATAAGGCACGTGAGCATAGAATTCGCGATATCGCAAATTCCGACTTCCCGATTTGGAAGGGAGATTAGTGGAGAGTTACTGTGGGTAAAGAACTTTCGACGAGGGAGTTGAAGGGAACTTTAGCTCTTCGGGCCAAATTTGGAGAAGGTCCTGGTGGGAGCGATTATTCCTCCGAGGAGTGGGGAAGGTTGCATCAGTATGACACAAAACTTTGTAGCTACATTCTTTTTTGAAATTCAATATCCTACAGTGGATCAAGCATTAGAGATTGTAAGACATAAAGTATTTGAGGAGGCACCTAGCCTCCCTGTGGAGCAAGAAGAGGATGAATGGACTGCACCTCTCCAGAAATTGCAAGGATGTTACAATATCAATGCCGATGAAGACGATGATCCTAGGAAGGTGAACACCATCAAAACAGAAGGACATAGAGACATAGAAGGACCAGGAGTTGAGCTATATTTCGTTGGAAAACCAATTAAAATCAAGAAAGTCAGTATTGGAATAGAGTAAACAATGAAGATTGCAAATGTTGGAGATTATTGGGATGCTGCCACTATTGATAAGATCACAGAGTTACTGCATGAATATCGAGACTTGTTTCCAACCAATTTCACTAATATGAAGGGCATTAAAGGGCCCATGGGAGAGATGAAGATCCCCTTGAAATCAGATGCAAGGCCAATTAAACAGAGACCTTACAGATTGAACCCTAAATATAAGGAGAAAGTTAAGATTGAACTAGACAGAATGATGGAAGCAAGAATCATAGAACCTGTTGAAGAGTCAGAATGGATTAGCCCTATGGTGGTACATAATAATAAGACCAGAGAAATAAGGATCTGTGTAGATCTCAAGAAGCTGAATGATGCCTGTTTTCATGACCCATTCCCTACACCATTACTGACGAAGTGTTAGATAATGTAGGAGGACAGGAGGTATATTATTTTACAGATGATTTTTCAGGATACCATCAGATCCGTATTGCCAAGGAAGATCACCATAAGACCACATTTGCAACATAATGGGGATCCTACCAATATACAGTGATGCCGTTTGGATTGAAGAATGCACCAACCATCTTTTCTAGGGTGGTGGTCGAAGCATTCAAGGAGTTTTTACATAAATTTTTGGAAGCATACTTTGATGATTGGACCATTTTTAGCTTATTGCAAAATCATATTGAATGTTTAAGACTAATGTTGGATAAGTGCAGGCAATGTCAGATCACCTTGAACCTGAAGAAGTGCATCTTCTTTTCACCCTTTGGAGTGCTGCCAGGACATATTGTGTGTAAGCAGGGATTGCTGGTAGATCCATCTAAGATTTCCATTATAGTTGATTTACTCCCTCCTACTTCAGTCAAATAGCTGCACACTACGTTGGGACATACTAGATACTATAGGAAGTTCATTAAAGGCTATGCACAGATCACAACACCCATGGAGAAGATTTTGAAGAAAGATTGTCAGTTTCAACGGACGGAACAATGTCGGTAGAGCTTCGATACACTGAAACAGAAAATGGTTACTGCGCCTATTCTGGTTTTCTCAGATTGGAGCAAGGAATTTGATGTGCATGTTGATTCATCTTCTATTGCATTGGGAGAAGTGTTAGCACAACCAGGAGCATGAGATATTGACCACCTGTTAGCCTTTGATAGTAGGAAGCTATCAACAGCTGAGATGAATTACACCACCACTGAGAGAGAAGGCCTAGACATGGTGTATGCGCTATAGACGTTTTGTCACTACTTCTTGGGGGGACACTTTAAAATGTTCACTGATCACTCCGCACTAAAATACCTAGTCAACAAGCTAATGTTGGGGCGAAGAATATGTAGATGGATTCTGCTATTTCAGGAATATGATTTTGAGATCGTGGTTAAGCGAGGAAGTATGAACAAAGGACCAAACCACTTGTCAAGGTTGGAACATGGAGAGGAACCTACTAGTTTGGAGGATACACTGCCGGATGCACAATTGCTAGCCATTAGAAAGGTTGATGATCGCTTCACCGAGATAGTCCAGTTCCTGTCAACAAGAATGGCACCTAGTGAATACATAATCACCTAGAAGAAACAACTGATAATGCGTGCTGCAAATTTTTCACTTATAGCTGGACAACTATACAAGATGGGACTTGATGAGATCCTGAGGAGATGTGTCATGGAAGCATAAAGACCACTGATTTTAGCAGAAGCTCATGAAGGCATCGCAGGAGGACACTATGCAGGAAAAGAAACAATGCAAGAGGTTCTTAGAGCTGGCCTTTGGTGGCCTACTTTACACATAGATGCTAAGGAATACTACAGAGCCTGCGATGTATGCCAAAGAGTTGGGGAACCGTCTAGAAGAGATGACATGCCATTAGCACCCCATCTAACCTTACAAGCATTTGAGAAATGGGCCAATGAATTCGTGGGACCTATAAACCCACCAGGGAAGCGCACATGAGCCAGATACATCATCACTGCGACAAAGTATTGGACCAGATGGGCATAAGCAAGAGCAGTTAAGGACTGTAGTGTAACTACAAATACGTGTTTCATATTTGATGATATCATAACCAAGTTTGGATGCCCAAAGATCCTCATGAGTGATTAAGGTACACATTTTATTAATAAGACTATTGAAGCCTTGACTCAGGAATTTGAAGTTCACCATCAGAAGAGCACTCCTTACCACCCACAAGTGAATGGGACGGTCGAAGCTTTCAACAAGATCTTGCAGACAACACTGATGAAGATTTGCAGTGTTAATAGAGATGACTGGGATTTGAGAGTACCAACAGTATTATGGGCCTATAGAACCACTTGTAAGAAGTTGACAATGCAGACCCCTTTCAAGTTGGTTTATGGTCTAGAAGCAATTGTCCCCATGGAATATTTGGTCCCTAGCTTAATAATCACAACCTTTACATATATGGATGACACTGGCGATGTTCAAGAGAGGCTCACACAATTGGTAGAACTAGAAGAGGACAGATTTATTGTAGGATTCCATCAGCAGCTGCAGAAGGAAAGAGAAAAGGCCTACCAGGATAGGCATATCAAGAAGAAATCATTTAAGCAAGGAGATCTGGTATTGGTATACGATAGCAAGTTCAAGAAGCATCCAGGGAAGTTCAGAACACATTGGATGGGGCCGTATGAGGTTTCCTATGTCACAGAAGGAGGAGTTGTGCAGTTGAAGACTTTGAAAGGAGAATGGAAGGAAGGATTGGTGAATGAGAGCCGGTTGAAATTGTACTATGACAACCAACTGCCTTGCATATCTCGATAAAAATAGAAGGAGAAGGGTCTAGATACCAGGTGTAGTTGAAACTGGGTACCAGACATAAAAAATACAGTTTGCACACAGTGGGGAGGAATAGAGCAGAAAGCACAGACTGTGCTGCGAAGTCTGCAGTTGAAGAAAAGCAGAAGGTTTAGATCAGAGTGCCTCGGGACGAGTCACATGTGAGTGTTGGGGGCCTTTTGGCACTTGGTTATTGAAGTAAGCAAAGATTAATGTAGAAAAGATGGAATGCGAAATGTGCAGAAGACACAGTGACTGATACTGGGTCGAAGTGAGCAAAAGAGCAGATAAGATAGAGTGAAGTAAGAGAAAGCAAGTTGTTGGATGAGGAGATTGAGGAAGACAGATAAAGCAAGGAAGACGGATCATGGGCAACTTAGCAAG
This sequence comes from Picea mariana, assembly GCA_032191745.1. Taxonomy (NCBI): domain Eukaryota; kingdom Viridiplantae; phylum Streptophyta; class Pinopsida; order Pinales; family Pinaceae; genus Picea; species Picea mariana. Next base: position 86,209 of record JASDQU010585599.1, on the reverse strand, counting down.
CAAAAAAATCCACTGGTAGATGCTTTGGAGCACCTCGCGGGAAATAAGGAAAGACAGGCTGGCGAAACCCTGAAAAGTGGGTCAAGTTGACCAAGGGTTTTAGACACCTAGGGTTTAGGTATCTAGGGTTTTGACACCTAGTCTTCGGCCTAAGGATGTCTATGAGCTACTGTAATATATAAATAAAGGTCAAGAGGGCCTGATATGGGTTCGATTATGTGACGATGAGTGATTGTTGTTATTACTGAGAGAGAAGTATTGTGTGGAGAGAGAAGTCTGTGTTGTAAGATCTTCAGTTGGGTGCGAAGATCAACCCTGTAGCTGGGTGCATAGGGAGGGGAGATAGAGAAAAGAGAGAAGGAGAGAGATCTGCAAGCTAAGAGTGCACATAGAATTGTATGCTTTCACCTAATATATTATGAAGCACAATTTTGTGGACGTAGCCCTAGGGAGAGGGTGAACCACGTATATCTTGTTGTTGTGTGTGATAGATGCTGTGTTCTTTAGTCTGCTACCCTGATGATGCATTAATATGTTAGATTTGATATATAACTGTGCGAAGTAGGTTTATGTTTGGGATAGAATAATCTGATCTCCATGCGTGATTGCCTTGATCCCACTTGCATTTCCTCTGGTTGTAGACACCTGTGTCTTGCAACCCCATATTGCTACTTCAGGTGAGACTGCATTTGCTTTGCAGGTGTTGCCGAAAGGGCCAGTAGTTAGGGATTGTTGGTGCACTATTAGAGCTGAACCCTAGGTCTTCCCCTGTGCCAACGTCATCTCTAATAATTGGATACTATTCTATTTATTATATGCTTACTTGTCATGGTCAATTGTGGTGCTTCTGAGCAATAATTCTTGCTGTTGTTGCAAATCATTCATTGCTGTTATAAAGTTGTTTACTCCTGTAATTTACAACAACCAAGTGAAATTTAACTTGTCTAAGTGTCTATATAGGTAATTGTTTCATAATTTAGCTTGGTAATTGTTATACATATGCTGCCAATTGTTTCTTGTTCCAGGCAGGTACAAAATCACCTTACAACCTTTCCTTCCTTCCTAGACCTAGAATAACTAATAGGTGATTAATATAGGGGGTGGTAGTCTTGGATACTAAACTTGATAATCAACCCCTTGAGGTCACCAGGGAAGCCTCCCTTGTGGTGGAGCTCCTCCATCACTAAAACGAGGGAAGATCCTACTTAGGTGATAGTGGTAGTTTCTTTCATAGTTACACAAGATTTGGGGATCTTGCGGTGGTATTTTCACAAGTACAAATCCCGCAATAACATTTTGGTGCCATTGTTGGGGAGGATTGAGTCATTCTACTCACAACATATCTTTGGTAAATTTATCCAAAAGCCCTTAATTCTCAAGTTTACACTATGACTCCACCGAGGGTAGATCTCTCACTTCCCTTTGATGATCCTAGAGTGAACATCTAACGACTCCACTAATACATTTTGAGTTGTTTGTTTCCCAAGTAATGGAGTTATGGATTTCCATGAATGGTTTCCTTGTATTGATTTTGAAAGTATCCTTGGATACCCAAACAAGTTTAAGGAAGGATGGTGAGATAACTTTCCAATATTTAAAGGATTGGTTGTTACTCATGTTTCAAAGTGTTTTAAATACATACATGGAATGAGGGAACATGAAGATGTATAGATACAATGATTTCTAGTATCCCTATAATTTGATGTACAAGATTGGATCAAATATTTTTGCAAACCAAAAGCCATATATTCTCTCATATATCTCATTAGAAAGTTTCTTAAGTATGGGAGCCCACAATCTTAGACATACGAGGACACTCTTCAAGAACTCACAACAACCAATAAAAGAGAATGTTTCTTCTCATATATTCTTATAAGAAACCTTAGGGAAGAACACCATGCCCAATAAAAAGACTCCATTGGGAGTATTCATCCTCATGAAGACAATACATTGATAAATTCTCCACTTGTTGAGGATGAAGAACCAAAACAATGTGAAGACTTCCCCCAAAGGTTGAAGGAGAGTGTCAGAGAAGATAATGAGATATGCAAGCAACTGGTTGATCGTTGCAAAGATGTACGCTTGATAATTAATATTTTTTCACTAATATGAGAAGAGCATGACCTCATATTGGAGAAATATGAGCGATGTCTCAAAGTTTCAGCAGAGGAAGAGCTTGCTAAGGCATATTTCCGAGTGAAGACATTATGTGCCAACATACGAGAAAAATATGACCAACCTTTGGTTTTTTCCAAGATATTCGAGTTGAATGCAGATGAGGAAGAATGGGATGATTCAAAAGAAGATGCAAACAATGACAAAGTTCTCCCTCCCAATGATCAAGCAAACGATGAAGAATTTATTAGCAAAGAACCTTCATATCTTGACCATGCCTTGGATGAAGAATATTTCACATCTCCAAGGAAAGAACCCAAGGAACAAGTTTCTCAAGAGGATTACCAACCCCTCGAAGAGGAGCACATATCACCTCATGAATCTATTGAATACAATGAAGACTTAATTAGATAACGAGAACCTGAAGAGATGAATCACGAGGAACATCACCAAATACATGAACATGAGTTTCCTTGTGAATATGCCAAAGAATAACACCTTAATGAAACACACCTTGTTGAAGACCTAATCCATGAAGAGGCTCCTCATGAAGACGAAGCACCGATATTTTCTCCTCTATTTGATCAAGCCGTCCAAACTTCCTTTCCTCCTACACATGAAGAAGATAATGTGGTGAGTTATACTCCTTTATAATTATTTGATGTTGATTAATTTCATGACTTAGAAGGTGAAGAGGTGCTAGAGGAACCCTTGGATACATTAGACCCTTCATGCTTTAATGAAAGTAATGATTTTATTGACAATATCAATGATTTTATACATGTTGGGATACATAAATGGGATGTGATTTGTTCTGGTCTTAATGAAGATCCCATTTATTACATTGAAGGTCATTTTCAATTGTTGCCTTTAGAACAACAAAATGTGATTGTTACTGATTTACATGTTTGGAAACATGAAGGTGAGATGATTACAGATTTGTTCCAATCACTTAGGGATGAATTATTTGTTAAGTTTTGAGATATTATTAGGTTTCTTTTCAATTTACTAGATAACCATAGCATAGGTAGGATCACTAAGAGAAACACAATCACAAGATACACATTATTTATCCTGGGAAACCCTCATGGGGGAGAAAACCCATCAAAACTTTCTTAATATAGATAGCCAATACAATGCCAAGACAATAAACCAAAACACTAGAGAATATCCAACACTGAGAAATGCGCCTCTCTCTTCCTTCTTCTCCCAACTACAGCTACCAAACTTGCACACTTGATGAGTGAATGAGTGAGTGTGATAATGAGGCACTGGCTTCCTTTATTTGTATTGGTTGGAAGGTGCTGGAAAGGTGTCTCTTCACTGGTTAGGGCCGACTTGTCTTCTTAGTGGTAAAAACCACTTTAATTGGGCCCGGGGGCCAACTTCTTAATTTGCATAATACAATTAGAGTTTGACTAATCTGCAAAAGGGGATTTGGTCAATTACAATGCCCGACATGACCAATCCACAAAAGGGGATTGATCTATTTAAAAATGACTCAATAATAAATAGAATACTCTTTGCAGTTACAATATTTTAACACTCCCCCTTAACAAGAAGGGTATTCTACAGACACAAGTCTATACAACATCACCAAGAGAGAGAGAGGGAAACAACATCAACAACATCTGGAACACTGATTGGCATATCTATAAATCGTCATAAGTTTTTCTCATCATCATCGTTCACAACATGAAGTTGGAGTAGCATCATCATCCTCATCAACATGAGGCTAAAGTAACATCATCATCATCTTTGGCGTGAGGCTAAAGTAACATCATCATCTTCTTTAGCATGAGGCTAAAGTAATATCATTAACATATTTAGCATGAGACTAAAGTAACACCATCATATTCAACATGAAAGATGAAATAACATCATCATCATCATCTTCAACAAGAAGATGAAGTGGCATCATCATCATCATCTTCAACAAGAAGCTCAAGTGGCATCATCATCATCATCTTCAACAAGAAGTTGAAGTGGAATCATCATCATCATCTTATGCAAGAAGCTAAAGTGGCATCATCATCATCTACATCAACATGATTAGTATAACACTAATACATCATCATCATCAATAAAAACACAAGGTTGATAAAACATCAACAACAACAACATCAGAGCACGAAGGCTAGAGAATCATCAACATCAACACTAGGCTAGAAATCTTCAACACAATGCTGGAATCTCAACAACATCAACATGAAGCTAGAAATCTTCAGCACGAAGCTGGCATCTCAACAACATCAACACGGAGCTGGAAATCTTCGGCACGAAGATGATATCTCAACAACATCAGCATGCAGATGGAAATATTCAACATGAGGCTAGAATCAACAACATCAACATGAAGCTGGAAATATTCAGCACGAGGCTGGCATCAACAACATTAGCACGAAGCTAAAAATATTTAGCACGAGGCTGGTATCAACAACATCAACATGAAGCTGGAAATATTCAGCATGAGGTTGACATCAACAACATCAACATGAAGCTAGAAATGTTTAGCACTAGGTTGGCATCACAACATCTTGTGGTACTCTGACAGATCCAAAGGATCTGCCCAGGAATCAAAAGATTCCCTAGGATATAAAATCCTAACGAAGCTACTACTATTGACCAAATCTATCATATACATGCACAAGTACTCTGATAGCCCGTCCTTATGAACCTTTAGGATATGTCCAGGGATGATCAATCCCCTAGGATATAAAATCCTAACTGAGCTACCTGCTATTGGTCAGGATACCATAGTATCATCAACACTACTCCCCCTTTTGAGGGAGGTCCTTTTAGACTATACAAATCTTGTCTCAAAAGTGTTCAAACTTTACATGAGACAAAGATTTGGTCAACACATCTGCAACCTGTTCATTCGAGCCAACATATTGGAGCTTTATAGATCATCTTTGCAACATATCATGAATGAAGTGATACCAGATCTCTATGTTCTTTGACTCATCACTGAACACATCATTTTTATACAACTTTGGTTATCACATAGGATCACAGTGGCTTCCATATCTAGATCAAATAGATCTCTCAACAACATCCGAATCCATATGGCTTCACAAATGGTGGAACATGCTCCAATATATTCTGCTTCTGCCGTGATGGGAGAAATACTGGATTGCTTCCTACTCTACCATGAGGTGATGGCTGACCCCAGACCGAAACAACATCCTGAAATCATATTTCTATCAGAAACACTTCGAGCTCAATCTGAATCAGTATATACATACAATCTGAAGTCATGATCTCTAGTATAATAGAGACCAAAATCCAATGTACACTTAAGGTATCTCATCACATGTTTTGCATCACTAAGGTGAATATGTCTGGGTTCTATCAAATATTGACTCAAAGGTGGTCACAACAAAACATATATCCGGTCTGGTATTCATCAGATACATCAATGAACCAATAATCTGTATGTACAGAGTAGCATCAACCAATTCTGATGAGGCATCTACTAGGAGCTTCAACTTCGCTTCCATGGGTGTGTACATGGATTTACATTCCAACATGTTAAACCTCTTCATTATTTCAACTGCATACTTCCCTTGGTTAAGAAAGATCTTCTCTGGGCTCTGCCAAACTTCAAGACCTAAGAGATAAAGCATTAGGTCTTTCATCAAACTATGTAGAGAGCTTCTTCTACAATATGTGATGATATTTTCTTCATCTTGTCAAGAATACATCATCTACATATAGTAGTAATGTCGCTGGCTCATCATTCATAACCTTGAGGTAAAGGTTAGAATCGACTTTACTCTTGGTAAGGCCCAAGCTCTTCAGGAAATTTTCAATTCTGCCATATCAAGCTCTAGGAGCTTGCTTCAACTTGTATAGATCCTTCTTCAACTTGCAGACCCAAGTCTTTCAATCTTCAACTTCAAACCAAATTTTCACATTACATTGTACCAATATGGTACACTTGCTCAGCTGCAACTCAATCTGCAAAATCATGTGCTAGCTCTATGTGCTCTCTGCAAAGAACTATATGTCTCACTTCATGAGAGTATGTCCTGTCCTCTTTCCACAACCGTTCCTTATGGAACTGAGACTCTACACCTGGAGCTGCTCTAAGGATGAGAATGACTGTTCCATTCTCACTGTGACTGTTGAAATATGAAAGTAACTCCTCTACTTCATCATGGAAACAACTTCATCTGAAATTGAGAGTGGCTCAATAATTGATATTGAAGGTAGCTCTTCTTCTCTCATGGAGGTAACTCTATCTTTTATTGTAGTCATGTCTCCATGACCCAACTAATGTACTGCACCAACTACCACTCAATTTTAAATATGGGGATTTCTCTCCCTGCATCTCATACTATATATGAATCATGGTTGTTCTGGTTGTCTTCATGAATACTAGAACTATTTCTTCAATTATTGGAGTAAGGTTCTCGTCATATTCTTCTCCTTATTGCTGGGAGAATCCTTTGGACATACATCAAGCTTTGTACATTTGCAACATACTTGAGCTGTTAGATCAATCTTGGAAGTCAATACTAAATTCTCTTCTAGTCTCATGGAAAAATCCATATCCTAGTCTTTCTGATTGGCTTCCTTCTCTATCACTTAACAAGGGAATCTTCCCAAGAGATTTGATATTTCCCAGAAGTTTCTAAAGCTACGATATAGTCTTCTCATGGCATATGTCTCCGAATATTGGAAGTTGTCTCTTCATCTGATCCCTTATGAGATTAGGAGTACTCTTGATTTCTTCTGAGTCTACAAGGACTTCATCATCTCTTATAGGGTATACTTGGTGTTGAATACCAAGTCTAAATATGAAAAGCTGAGTCAGACTTCAAGTGAATTTTTCTTCCCGTCAAGGTGGCTTCATTATCCTTTGACCAAGTCTTTTGTGAGTTCTTTTTTTAATGTTTGGTCATATTTGAATCCTTCTGCTCCTTACAATCAATCGTCATATGAGATACTCTAGATATAAAAAATAACTTCTTCTTCATCTTCTTTGGTACATGGATGTATACTGTCATGTTCACGACTTGGGTCATTTGCTTCATGTCTCATCTAATCTGTTTCCTTTCGTAACCTTCACTATAGCTTCCTCAGGGTTATCACCTGTGACCTGAACCAAGGTAAAAAAAACAACAAGAAAGAATAATACTCTTTTGATAATAGTAATAAAACAATAGCACGAATAATCATCACAATAGATCCTTTAGAGCTATCACTTGTGACCTGCCTGAAACAAAGATCAAAATTAAGAAATACAATATGAAATGAGATCAACATTCTTCTAGTGTTGTGATCAAACATTTCTCCATGGTAACCTGGAACAAACACAAGAAGTTTCTCCTAGAGGAGATGTTACTTGTATATGGTAAATGATTACATTAAGCATTTATCTCAATATGCTCACATGCTACCAAGTATAATAATTTTCAAAGAGTGCTTCCTCAACTATAGTGTTTACTTGTAATGGGGTAGATATCAAATTGTCATGTGCAACTTTGAATCTTATCAACTTAATTAATCAAACCTAGAACCTGGAGTCTTGTCCTCAAGAATGAGTGTGTTGCTTTTCTTCCAAGTCTCCTTCACTCAAGGTGACAAGTGATTTCTTCAACCCGTCTTTTGTACTAAGACAATATGCTATCTTGAAAGAAAGCTAGGTTAGAGAATAAACTCTATGATATCGAATTTAATCAATCTAATGCCTTGACTTTAATTTTGACCAATGGTTAGTATGATGGTCATAGCTTCAACATGCAACCTATATCAAAATAATGTCATAACAAATAGATGCATATCAGAATAATCAAACCTAGGTTGCATTATTCCTTTGAATGTGTTGGATTTGAGATCCTTCTGGATTTATGGCAAGATATCCCTTCTCCTGCAAATACCCTTTAAATCATAACAATTTAAACATATGTGAGTACATACCTCTGATAGTATTTGTAGGTAGTGGCACCATCTCATAGCAACGATAATAATTACCATCTCTTAAAAACTTCAAGGGTGACTGCAACTGGTTCTACAGTTGATACTTCAACTGATACTGCAATTGCAATTGATACTGAAACTGATTCTGAAACTGCAACTGCAACTGCAACTTAGGGTTTTATGAGGAAACCCTAATTTTTCAAACTTCAAATTTTGAAATTCTGATCCAGGGGCTAGATGTGCTAAGTTGAGGCAAATAAGCTGGTGCAGTCAGATTTCTGAAAATCCAAATTTTACCCCTTGAAACTGAGCTTGCGGAAATATAGAATGGTACTTCTGGTACTGGTTCTGGTTTCCTAGTTTTCTGGTACCATTCAAAACTAGGTTTTGACTTTCTGGAGCCTCTGTCCATAGAAAAGATGCGCTCAATCTGCCAAAAGATTCATTAGGGTTGTTGGCCCTCGATCAAGTTTTGAGGAAACGTTGGTCGTGTTTGACCATTTTTGGGACTTCGACAGGCTGGTTGAAAAGGGAGTGCCTAGGCGAAGCGGAGATCGCAGGATCTCGCCCTTTTTTGAGGGCTTTTTGGGTTTTAGGGTTTATGTAACGGGTATGGTATGTCAGTCCATGGGTTTACCCATGCTTAGGCCTCTTTTGTAATTTATAAATAAGTAGCTAGGTGATGTAAGAACGAGCCGATGGCTTAGTGCTAATATTATCTATGTGCAAGAAGATGTGTTAAAGCTTGCAGAGATAAGTGCAAGGGTTTTGTAAGTGCTTGGTGTAGACATATTATGTAAGGCTTTGTGCTTTGATACAATTCGGGGAAGGAGGATCTGGCGAGGTGCATGCAGATCTCCTATCCTATGCGGAGATGGCGTTCTGTCTTGGTGCATGTAAGAAGATTGTAAGAGACTAATACGAAGAGAAGAAGATTGGTGGACGTAGCCCCACACTGGGGTGAACCACATATATCCTGTGTCAATGTGATTTGTACTATGATGTTAATGTTGTTTATGTATTTAATTTCTTAGTGTAATAATCTTGGTGTATAATAGGTAGATCCATTGATGCTTAGTGCTTTATACATGAATGAATGATTAGATCTGCTCTGATGCTATGTGCTGAATGGTTAGAGGTGCTTGATCTTGGTTGTTACTGTGCCAATCTGTAACAAGGGTTTAACCTGCGATGTAAATAAGGGTTAAATAATAATGAATGTTAATTTCTAAGTGCTCTGTTAATTGTGATCACAGATATGTGTCCCAGCTAGGTTGCAGACACTTGAGTCCTGCAACCCCCCCTTCCTCTACCTCGGGTGAGACTTCATCTGCTTCGCAGGTGTTGCCGAAAGGGATGATAGTTAGGGTTTTGTTGGTGCGCTGTTGAAGCGTTGAACCCTGGGTGTGCCCCTATGCCAACAAATGGTTCTCATAGCATTTGTCACTTGGGAGATGCCGGAGGGAGTGACATTCCTAGAAGTCGAGCCATCAAAACCATTGGCCGCGAAGTTCACCACCTTGTGGTATACAAGTGACATGGCGAAGCAGTGGAAATCAAACACGATGTTTCACACTTACTACCTACAGCTCACACACGCCATTGAGTCATTCCCCCGAATGACCTTGAACACCTTGCATACTTACATGCCACTAGCGAAGTTCCGCGTAGACTGACACTTCATTTACATCACTATGCACAGGGAAGAAAGCAAGGAGGATCTACAGTCTTACTACAAATTGACTAATGAAGACATGGAGGAGATAACCAAGGAATGACCAATTGAATTCCTTGTACCAGTTGAGCAGACAAATCTCTTCAACCTCGACATCATCAGAAGCCCTTTGGTCACCCGAACAGAGTGGGATGGACCGAGCAATGCTAAGAAAATGAAGAAAAAGGAAGAAGTGAGGGAGATAAACAACACATCGGAGGAAACTACATCTGACTCACCTGGAGGAGGTGATGAAGTAAACCAAGAGGAGGAAGGGGAAAAAGACAAGCAAGAAAATGGCGAAGTAACACCACCGAAGGAACCCCTTACAAAGGGCGAGACATCAAAGAAAAGGAAGGTTTCTTCGAAGAAACCCTCAGCAAGGAAGAAGTCACAAGCCAATAAGCCTCAGTCGCAGAATGTGCTCACATTGGATGATATTAACCTCATCATCGCAGCTGTAGCAGATGCTTCAAAGGATATTTTGCAGTGAAGCGAAGCAAAGAAGAAGACAATGTAGGACAAAATCGAGGCAGAGCTGAAGGGGGTACAACAAGCTCTCTATTCGAGCCACACGATGTATACTTCACCGTCATCATCAAAAGTTGTAGAATTGGGGGATGAGCCCACCCAACTGCAAAGGATAGTAGATGCTATAGAGGCTCACCTTCATCAAGTACAGGAAGAAAAAGAACAGGCCACAGAGGCCTTGAAGCAAGCAAAGGAGGAAGCCCTAGAGCTACTTCAGGTTGCGCAACAAGAAAAAGATGACATGAGAATGAAGTTTGAGGAGGATAGAGAGCAGATTTAGAGAGAAAAACACCAACTGCTCGTGAAGCAGACTACGGTCAAGGAGATAGTGGCTAGAGCACTTCACTCTGTGCTGGGCTTAGCCCAGATGGAAGAAGAGACAATTGATAACCAAGTGGTGAATCTCGCTGAAGCCATTCAATGGATTCAAGAAAGACTAGATGAGTTAGAACTAAAAGTAGTGTCGAGCACTCCACAAGAAGTGTGGGATCAGAGGGAATAAACTGCCAGAAGCGCAGTCGAAAGAATCAAGGCATTGGCTTCGGAATGCAAGAAACTGAGTAACCGAAATGTGCAGACCTATGAGCACCTTGCAAAAGACCCGGAACTGAGAACATTGGAGGCACAACTCCAGGAGGTGAAGCAACAGGTATCTACAGTGCAAGTGCAGTTGAAGTTGCTGACAACAATGGAGAAGATGAAGAGGGCACAGGAGCAATGCACAGTTCAGTAGAAGGTCACTGCCATCTAGAGAAGAGTGATGTAGGTGACACAATGACTCCAACTGGTGCAGGATGAAGCCTGCACCCTCTTTGAAGAGATCGAGGGAAAAGGATCACAACTGGAATAGGTGGTCGCAACAATGGAACAACCCTTGGAAGGGCCTATCACCGAGCAAGTCATTCAGGAGTTCACCGAGCAGGAGGCTCTGGTGAAGCAGCAAGTCGAGGCAGCTCGAGGCCTTCGAAGCGGTGGTTCCCAGATCAGAGTGACTCAGGATGAGTCACAGGTGAGTGTTGGGGGCCTGTTGGCCCTCGACCAAGTTTTGTGGAAATGTTGGTCGTGTTTGACCTTTTTTAGGAATTCAACAGGATGGTCGAAGAGGGAGTGCCCAGGCGAAGCGGAGATTGCGGGATCTCGCCCTTTTTTGTGGGATTTTTGGGTTTTAGGGTTTATGTAACGGGTATGGGATGTCGGCCCATGGGTTTACCCATGCTTAGGCCTCTTTTTTAAGGTATAAATAAGTAGCTAGGTGATGTAGGAATGGGCCGATGGCTTAGTTCTAATACTAGTTATGTGCAAGAAGATGTGTTAAGGCTTGCAGAGATAAGTGCAAGCGTTTTGTAAGTGCTTGGTGTAGACAGACTGTGTAAGGCTTTGTGCTTTGATACAAATTGGGGAAGGGAGATCCGACGAGGTGCACACAGATCTCCTGTCCTATGCAGAGCTGGCATTCTGGCTTGGTGCATGTAAGAAGATTGGAAGAGACTAATAATAAGAGAAGAAGATTGGTGGACGTATCCCCACACTGAGGTGAACCACGTATATCCTGTGTTGATGTGATTTGTACTATGATGTTAATGTTGTTTATGTATTTAATTGCTTAGTGTAATTATCTGTAGAAATTTTAATACAAATTATGTATTGCCTGGATTCTCCTGATCTAACAATTATATGCCATTGTTAAATACAAAATCGCTTCTACTAAAATTCTTGCGGAATTTAAAACACGATTGCCAATTGCAATATCAAGAAGAAAGATCAATCAAACATAACATAGATGTTTTACCGGGAAAGCATAAAGCTAAAAACCCCACTATAATATATTATGTATATATCATGGATCATGAAACAATCTCATACAAAACTCTAATCCAAGAGCTCTCAGTACAATATACAATCGTCTGACACTGTCATACAAAAATTGACAAATTCATGTGCCAATTTACTGCTTCCAGACAACTTGCCTCCTCTATGCAATCCCTGCTAATGGATATCCCTGCAATGAGTGAATTCTCCTTGCCTAGACTGCGCAATCCTCATGGGCACATCCACTATGTGTGTGGTTGCATGAGTGCACTCACTAATGTCACAATTGATAGTCAAACTGTCCCTTTCACCTATTATCTCAACTGGGTCTCCACT
>JASDQU010585599.1:19410-50300 GCA_032191745.1 Picea mariana | reverse complement strand
AACGTTTTTGTTTAAATTGAGATTTTTATGTTCGTTTCTAACTTTTGACATATACTCTTGTAATGAATGTTTCATACTATAGTGAATGTCTTAAGTTTGTCTCAAAGCAAGACAAGAAATAGAACTATTTGAAATGGTTGATTCTGTTGCTCATTTTAATTATCAAGATTCTAATAGGGCCCTTTTAAATTTTGTAAAAATATAAGGGGAGTTGTTGGGGCCCAACAGGCCAATGCCTTGTCAATTGACATGACCTGCAGAAAATCCTCTTTGGAAATGGGCTTATGATAAAATTTGAGTCGGTGTCCATTTACTACAAAGGAGACTTGTCCATCATCAATGGTTTTGATTTTCATAGCTCCATTGTCATATACAGTGATTACCTCGTAAGAGCCCAACCACTGAGTGGTGAGTTTGCCTTTGAAGGTTTTAAATCCGAAATCAAACAACATAGCCCAATCACCAGGTTGGAAGTGTTTCTTCTTAATAAACTTTTCATGCCACTTGCTCCTCTGGTTTTGGACTAATATTGTTCATTGGATGGCATCTTGCCTGATCTCATCCAACTCATTCAATTGTAGGGCTCATTGCTTCTGAGCCTCATCTAAGTTTTGTCCCAATTCTGCGGCAATAGGGAAGGTCCTTACTTGGAATTCTATTGGTAGAAGTACCTATTTCCCATACACTAGCTCATAAGGGGTATGTCCGGTGGTGTTTCTCCAGGTGGTCCGATATGCCCACAAATCTTCTGAAAGCCTATCAACCCAATCCCGGTGATTTAATTGAACAGTATTGGTTAAGATAGTTTCTAGAAATTTGTTTGTAGACTCTACCTGACCATTAGCTTGTGGGTGGTATGGAGAAGATTTACAGTGTTTAATCCCACATTTCTTTGTTATCTCTTTCATCATCTTGGAAGTGAATTGAGTGCCCTAGCCTGTAACAATTTCATGAGGGAAAACGAAGTGGGTAAAGATGTCTTCATATAAAAATTCCACAACGGATTTTTTTGTAGACCTAAATAGGGCTTTTGCCTCTACCCTCTTGGTGACATAGTTTGTACAAACCAAAATATAGTTCTTCTTGCGGGACATGGGTGAAATCAGTCCTACAAAGTCAAGGGCCCATTTTTCGAAGGGTTCTATCATAACTTGGGCACACAAGGGCATTTCGTTAGCTGACGTAGGTCTTCCTATCCTTTGGCAATTATCACAACTCCTCACATACTTGGCAGCATCCTTGAAAATGCTAGGCAAATAGTAACTTGAATGTAACACCTTATATGTTGTACGTTTGTCAGAAAAATGGCCACCACATGGTCCATCATGGCAACTTCGTAGTATTTATGGTACCTCGTCCTCTCGGACACATATACAAATAATCAAATCAGGACCTGTGCGAAAAAGGTCATGACCAACCCAAGAGTAATTAGCACTTTGTGTAATAATTTTACGCTTTTCATGAGGTGACAAATGAGATGGTAAGTTCCTAGTAGCCAGATAGTTTTCCATATCCGCAAACCACAAAGTATTTACAGAGAGGGAAAAAAGGTGCTATCCACGAAACTATCATCTACATGGATATCATCATCCTCATTTTTTATTCGTGAAAGAAAATCAGCTACCACATTATCCTTTCCTGGTCGGCCAAGCATGGTGATGTTAAACTCTTGCAATAGCATGAGTCACCTAGTCACCCGACCATAAGTTATGGGTTTATTCATGAGAAATCTAATGGCGGAATGATCTGTATGTACAAATACTTCGTAACATGTAATGTAATGATGAAACTTATTGATAGCATGAACTACTGCTAAGAATTCCTTCTCAGTAACTGTGTATTTTAGCTCAGCAAGGGACAAGTTCTTGCTCACAAAATAAATGGCATAGGACTGTTGGTCCTCTTTCTTCCCTAATACTCCTCCTATTGCAGTGTCAGTGGCATCGATAGATATGTTAAATGGGAGAATCCAATTGGGCCCTCTAAGAACTGGTGCCACATACAACTTATCTTTCAAGGTTTCAAAGGCAGTTTGACACTGCTCAGTCCAAACAAAATCAACATCCTTTATTAACAATCCAAACCTGGGTACAACAATATTTGTAAATTTTTCAATAAACCGCCGGTAGTATCTGACATGCCCAAGAAAGATTCTTACCTCTTTCTGATTCTTGGGGGTTGGAAGTCTAACAATGACCTCAATATTTGCATGATCAACTTTTATCCCTTCAGATGAAACATGATGTCCTATAGCCACTCCTTCAGTCAACAAAATTTTACATTTTTCATGACTTAGAGACAAGTTCATTTCTTGTCATCTGATAATGACTTTTTCTAAGTTATCTAAGGCTTCCTGGTAAGTGTTTCCATAAACTATGAAGTCATCCATGTAGACCTCCACACAATTGTGAATAACATCAACAAATATCCATAGTACTGCTCGTTGAAATGTAGCAGGAGCATTACACAATCCAAACGGTAATACCATATAGGCATAGGTGCCCCAAGGACAGGTAAAGCTAGTTTTGTCCCGATCCTCGGGTGCTATAATAATTTGATTGTACCTGCTGTACCCATCTAAAAAGGAGAAATACTTCTTTCCAGATAGGGTATCCAAAACTTGGTCAATGAAAGGAAGAGGGAAGTAATCCTTTTGAGTGGCTTTGTTGAGTTCCCAGAAATCAACAAAAATTCTCCATTTTTCGATCACTTTCTTTGGAACCACTACAAGCGGGGATACCCACTTACTGTCGGAGATGGGATAAATAAATCCAACATTTAATAACTTTAGGATATCCTCCTTGAGTGCTGGGTTCATCCTTCTATGGGGTTTCCTAACAGGTGTTACTTCCCCCTGGGTGTATATGTGATGGATGCATGTGTCAGGGTGTATACCCTTCATGTTAGTGTATTCCTAGGCGAATGCTCCTGTTTGTTCTTTAAGGATACTTACTAACTGTTTTTGTTAGTCTGCATCTGGCCCAGAGTTTATATTTAAAAACTTCCCTGGACTAATCTTGTAGGGCATAGTATAAGATGTGAAAGACTCATCTATATCGAAAATGAAAGATGTTGAAGACAAAATGGATGGGTCCAATTGTTCCTGAAATTCTTCCTCAAACATGTACTCAAATTGGGGAAAATATTGTGGAAAATCAACACACGTGATAGAAGAAATAAACTGGTTTAACACATTTTCTGTTGTGTGCTCCTGAAGTGCCCAGGCATGGTCACTTGGCAATATAGGTTCTTCCCAGTCCTCACTCTCATATGGACACTCAAGCCATCATAGATTATCCATGATAGGTTGAGCTGAAGGGTAGATGGTGAGATTCTGGACAGAAAGTCCGTTTGAGATGGTCATTTATCCCTCTCTACATCCAATAAATGCATTGGCTACGGCTAGCCAAGGTCTTCCCAAAATAATGGGATGGCCTTTGGTAGGATCCTTTGAGTGGATAACAAGGAAGTCTACTGGGTACTCCCATGAGGCTAAAGTAACTATGATGTCATCCAAAATTTCTTCAGGTATAATCCTAGTCTTATCTGCTAATTCCAAAATGGTTAGGGTAGGTCTAAGAAGAGGTTTTAACTGTAATTTCTCCAAGGTAGTAGCAGTCATAACATTGATGGTTGCCCCTAGGTCTATTAGAGTGTTCCCAATGGAAACCGCATTAATGGTTATGGTCACTACGGGGTTTCCAGGGTTCCCATATTTTGCTAGCTTTGGCTGCTCTGATATGTATTCATAAAGTTCTCCTATCAAATGTATTGTAGGAGGATCCTTCTGCTTCCTACCTAGATTCTTAATACACAATTCTTTGACTACCTTATTGTAGATTGGAATATCCTTAATAGATTGAAGTAAGGGAATCTTGACACAAATATTCTTCAGTTTGTTCAAGATGTCAAATTCCGATCAGGTGGTAGGTTTCTCGATTACTAATCTGTCTGTATAAGGAGGGGCCTTCATAATTCGCGAAGGTTCATTTTGGGGAAGCTTGGGTTCTTGGTCCTTAGGAATAATAACATCTTCCCACCTAGTGTCATCCGTGGGTTGTTTGGTGGTTTCTTCTTCTTATTCTTCCTGGATGACAACTGAAGGTCTCTACCTATCCACAACTTTTCCTGATCTTAGTTTAATCTTCTATAATGGGACAAGAGTAATAACATATGATGGGAAGGCCTGCATCTCAACATTGTGAAGAGTTTGATGGGGCTTGTTATTGGGATTCGACATTGGTTGTGCTGGTAATAGTGTCCGTCTTGGGGAGCTTGCATTATGATATTGTAGCAGTTGTTGTTGTGGAATAGGAGGTAAAGGTGGTGGAACAAAACCTGGAAGAAGTTACCGAGTGTTCGGTGGAAACTGAGGATAAGGATGGTTGGACATAGGGATAGGTGGAGCTTGAGGGTTTCCTTGGTTATGCCCTCCTCTCCATCCTTGAAGCCAATGATGTTGGTACTGAGTAGACCAGTTTTGCCAACTTGGTGAGTTCCACTGTTGTTGTTGTTGATAATAGGGTGGAACTTGAGATTGTAGATTTGGGTATGTGGGCTGGTTCCTAGGCTACCATGGCCTCCTAGGTGCATAAGAGGATTCCCTAGGATCCCCACTCCTATAGATGGATAACAAACCGGGCAATGATGGACATTTCTTAGTCAAATGGTCTTCTGTGTAGAAGCCACAAACTGAAATGTTATCTAATGGGCATTCCCTTGAGGAATGCTTCCTCCTGCATCTTGGGAAATATATGCTCATTGCTGCGTTTTCCTCCTCTTGTTTCTTTTTAATTTTTAGGGTGTCCAACTGGGATACCACCTGAACTAACTGGTTTTAAGTTTCTATTATAAGGGTCCCAAACATTCTTTCTTATTTTAGCTCTACTCCTTGAGTAATTCTTACACATTTCACATATTTCGGAAAATGGTTTATGAGAGATGTCACCTAATGCCATCAAGTTAAGCATCTCTAGGTATTTTTCTAAAATTCCCTTAAGGAAAATATCCCTAATTGCATCCTCTGGGAGGTCATGATATTTTGATTTCTAGGAGATATAACCAAATCGTTCCATATAATCCTCGAGGGTCTCGTCTTCTAACTGTTGGATTTTAAAGATGTCATTAAGAGACTCCTTGGTCTTGTAGTAGTCTTGGTACTTTTTAAGAAATATATCTTTCATGGCTTCCCAAGACCTAATACTAGATTATCCCAATCCCATGAACCATCTTAGTGCAGAGTCCTTGAGGGTGGCAGGAAAGAGTTTTAGTTTCTGGGCATCTTGTAAGTAGTTGTATCTTCTACACAAGATGTCAAATTCAAATAGGAAGGTATCTGGATCTTCACTACTTTTACCATAAAAGGTGGGCAGTACTGAGAGAGGAATATTTTTCATGTTGACATTTGGGGTGGTGTCCAAAATTGGAAACCCAAAGGTGGTTTCGGTTTGGTTTCCAGCCTCTTCTTCCTCCTCGTGTCTTACATTGTTGTGATCCCCCCGATCATCCATACTGGTTTGGTTTCCAAAAAGAGAGTAACTAGGTGGTTTTATCTTTGAAGAGAACAAGGTATCCCTCTGATGGGAAGGTCTTCCTACTGTTTGGGTGTCTAGGACTCTACTCGAGCCGGTTGAGATTATTGGTGCCAAAGTTTTTGTGTCAATTTGAGAGATAACTACGTTGGCTGGACTACCAAAAAAAATATTCACCTGCTCAGGGTCTATGATGTCTTCAAAGTTAGGATATCCTGGTGGTGGTGTAAAAGAAAAGGTTGTATTGTTTGGTTCTGTGGAAGGATTGAGTGGTCTTTCCTCTTGTTCCACTATTACCGATGCTTCAATTTTCTGTTCTATAGTGCTCCTTGTCTTAGTCTCTTCAGAGACTAATTTATCTCTTTGGGTTGAGCTAGATCCTATTTTTCGGTATCGGTCTGCAGAATTTATGAGTGGGACGTTCCTTCCCCCAAAAAGGTTGGAAGGAACCTTGGTTGAGAGATCTGATTTAGATTTAATGTATCTACCTTTTGAGTCTCTATGTTTGTTCATGAAAGCAAACAAAAATAAAAATAAATACTACCATTGGGTTTGGGGGAGCCTGCAATAGCAGATGTGCAGGTTCTTACCTCTCGTCTTAAAGTTCCCCTGCCACCAATCTAATGCTAAGGTTTGAAAATGATCTAATTCCTAACTATTTCCTACCTTGAGACAACTCCCCTACAACGATGCCAAAAATGATGGGTGTTCTATATGCACTAAGAACACACTAAAAAACCCTCAATTAAATTGTCAACCCGGGGTAAGTAAACTTAGAGTTGTAGCAATATATATGCCAAGGTAGAAGGACTGGAGGTAGTATAGTATAACTAAGGAATGGGCTATCTAAGAACTAATGTATTCAAGCAAAGACTACTAATGATCAAACCCTACTAAGAAATTCAAACTATGTACCCTAAGTAACCTTTGAAAAAATGATCGATGGATAGTTCTAAGAAAGAAAATGAAAACCCTACTTAAAGAAAAATAGTTCAATCATAACAATAAGCAAAAGTAAACTATCTACCTAATAAGCAATAACAACATAAAACTACTTTTAATTAACCTACTCAAATTCAATAAGCAACTATCCTATGAAAGCAAGTAAATAAACAAGCAAACAACTACTCTATTAAAGCAAGTAAACAAGCAAGCAAACAACTAACTAACCTATGATAACTTCTACAACAAGTAAACTAATCAATGAGCAACTAATCAAACTAATAAGCAAGTGAACTCTATTCTTAAATTAAACTTCACAATTCCTTCTAATTTATGAAATGAAATCTTTAATCTACTAAATTGAAAGAATTATGACAATAAAAGTAATTAAAAACTACTCTTTAATCTATGATAAACAAACTATTCTTTAATCTACCAAAGCCAGAGGACTATTCTCTAATCTACAAAAGAAAGGAAACTATTCTCTAATCTATAAAAGCAAGAAAACTCAAATATAATGTTGATGGTTATGTCTCCAGTGTCTTATGATATCACGATGACATTTAACAATTAACGATAACTCAAGAGGGATAAAAACAACATTGACTTCAATATCAAAGTGAAAAGTGTGAATTAGGCAATCCAGTGAAAACTTAGCCATTATAGAAACAACATCAACTATCCTGCATATCCATGTGATTATTCAATTATGCATTAACCATTAACAATATAACGATACTATGCTAGTAAATTCAATTGCATTCTATACTAATTAAGAAAATTCTTACTACACTAAATTCAATAATTAACTACGAATTAAAATTGCAACCTAAATCTAAGAAAGAAATTGCATGAAGTAAACTAAACTAGTTCTATTTTGACAATTCAAATTGCAAAAAGAGGAAATACTCATAAACATAAATTAAGCACTATTTCAGCATATGACAAGTAAACAAATTAGCAACCTAATTGACATATTAAATTAAAAAAGCTAAGTAGCAATTAGATAGACAAATTGGAATTGAAAACTAAAGGCTAATGACTATCCATCTACCGGAACCCTGTAAAAGAAATCATGAATTAAAAACTCTGTTTTTATCATCTATTTCAGCATAAAAGAAAACTTATCTATCATCTACTTATACACGAGATTAGTATCTAAGCTTGCACGCTTGCTTCTAATAACTAAAAAGTCATTGCATATTAATAAGATCCTTCATAATAACCTACAAAACTAAATTAAACCAATTAAATCATAAACAACAATTTATACAATAAAGAAACAAAATGACATTTCGTGTACAAAAAATACATAAAAAGACAACTACACTATTCAATTCACAAGAAAACTCATTAGATAGTCACCCAGACTGCTGGTGCCCCCCCTAGCAAGTCATGGTTACTCTTCAAAGGTGAACCACGAGCTTCAACAACACAAATTTACCATTAAAACTAAAAACACAGTCTTTACATAGTCTTAGCAAAACAGAGCTAAAATTGTCTTTTTCTCTAACACACTACATCTTAACAATTGTCTGACCACCGAGGTGGTATTTATAGGTTTATAGACTAAGAGGTTGACCACTGGAAGGGTCGACCTTCTCTAAAAACAACAAATCACATTTAATTCTCTCTAACTGCTGGTGGCTTCTAGAAATGAGGTGAGCCAATAATCGCCCAACATAACAACCCAAATCGAGTTGTTAAGAGTTCAATAGCTAGAGTCCATGAGCATAAGAAAAACCCATGTCTCTGATTCACCCATCGCTGGGCGCTGATATGCTAACTGCCAAATCGCCCATAGTTTTTGTGCAGGACTGAGTGCCAGATGCAAAAACCAGCTGTGATTTTGCCCTGTGACACACAAAAAGCGAATTAGTTTCCTGGGATCATAAAAAAATACTGATTTAAACTCAAAATCATCGCAAAACATGAATTATGCATACCTGGTGTGAATCATAGCGATTTGACACAAATTCTCTTCAAAAATTCTTCAAAATAGGAAAAACACATATACACATTCGACAAAATGAATCTAATTAATGTCATGAAATCAATCATGTCACGGTCCCAACAAACATCCTTCGAGGTACTTGAAAGAAAAATATATCTATATCTTTTTCCATTAAGCAACTCTTTCTGGCATGCACCTTCCATCCTAGTAGGAAACAACCAATATCTAAAACATTTCATAAAAACCCTCCTTTAAAATATCAAAGTAAATCGACCTTGGAAACATTTTTAAGCCCATAATGTTTTTCTACAATATAAATTATGTAATATAAACAACTTCTTATATTATGTACCTTCAATAACTTATGGAACCAAAATATAAATACAACCAAGTCTAAAACAAAATACACATTCCAAAATATATAGCCTTGTGCAAAAAAATAAAACTTATCTTACTAGTGGATCACCATCATCTTTATTCAAAATATTTCCATGCAATATGATTTGGTTTGATGAGGGATCACATTCCATATGATTTGATCAATGCTTTTTTTTATGTAGGGAATCCAACACAGTTTGTTAAAATGGTTATCTCGTAGTGTGAATGGTCTGTGGGCAGAGGAAAGGCACTCGACCGTTATATGAATTTTTTCCACACCCTATTCATCATGCTTTGATGGCCTACCCTTTCCCTTTGTAGACTCAGTTTCCCCATTTTTCTTAGTCAAAAGTCAAAAATTCAATTTTTTTTACATATACGCAGGCTACAGTTATACAACTTGCATATACGTAGGTTGCTCCATTACAACCCGCGTACATCGATTTTTGTGCTCAAAAATAAAAATATTTTTATTTTCCATGCCAAGTCACGAGATCCATGACCCTTGACCCTTCATATGCTGGAAACAGTCTGATTCGACCCTTAAATTTCCTTTGGAGGCTATAAATTGAGCCACATACAAGCCTTGAAGAAGAAGGGAAAAGTTGAGAGCAAGTACACTCTGGAGAAATTCTGCCTCATATTACATCCTTGAGTCTGCATTCCTTAGTCCTTTAAGTCTAAATGCTCTTTATGTTCAACCCCCAAGCTCTCCCTATCATGTGAAGGAGGAACCCAATTACTCCTAGAACTTATGAGCTTGCTTTTTGGAGGATTGAAGTGGTGAAGGCCCAGGTGGAGGGAATTAGTTTCTCAGTTTCGACGAGTTGATGATACAGGAGGTTGTCACCTATGTACTCCTGCTGATTATATTAATAGAAATACTCTTTTCGTGTCCAATTATATGTTGCAAATGTTTATATTATTTTCCATGGGTAAATTTTCTTTACATGTTAATGAATTATGCTAGTTTATATGCTAACATTTCATACATTTTCCATATGCTTGTGTATCTTGGATGTTGAGGACAATTTTTAGGTATCAGGCATTGGATTGTGAGCTCAATGGTGGTCTTCTACGAAAGTTTGAGGTAGGATTATAACCTTTCCTTTTTTGGCATTTCTATTTATCTAACATATTTGATATTTAAGTTTATTTGTTGGCGTCGTTCCGTCTATTGTGGTCCTACCCCAAGCCATAGATATTTATTGCTCGTAATAGATTGGATACTTCACTGGGGAGATTCTTTTTTTTGGGGTTGGTTGGTGATTTTTCTCTGTAATCACTCTCTGGTTTCCTGAGTTTCTATGTCGCCTGTAGCTTAATAGCCTCTACATTGCTGTATATATGAGTTGTTTGTCTTAATTACTACCTAGTCAATGTTTTTCTTGGCATACCCATTTTTTCCCTGAATAGTCGCGTACATACGTAGGCTACCTACGTCTAGGGTGTATATTTTAACCTTGTACAATATTTTACTGCAAACATATTTTTAATAAAAGAACATAAAAGATACAATGAAAAATACCCACATTACACAGATATGTTTCCCCTAGAAACCCAAATCGAGAAAACCAACATATTCTATATTCATTCTCATCATACATTGTTTACAATATAATATAAATATAGGAGGAAATGACATCCAAAACCATAATCCATTGATCTAGATTAGTCAACAACCCTAATTCCTTAACCAGAAATAGAAAACCATCATCAAAAAACCATGTGCCGAAAAACTACCCAAAAACGGACACGAAAACCGGTTGTGCAAAGAATATAACACATACCCAACATTCTCCCACTTGTTGTTTTCTTTGCATACATGGGGTTACAAGGTTACATAGTCAACAATCCAGGGCAACAATGCCCATAGATCCTCTACACCAAGAGAAATTCTCAGTGCTCACATATTTTGTTAATGAATATGCAACATTCTTCAAAGTTTCTACCTTCATCAACACCACCATATTTTCTTCAACCATGTCTCTCAATATTGAACATCAATATGCTTTGTCTTTGAATGATAATATGGGTTCTTCACTAGAAAAATTGCACTATGACTGCCACAATCTATCCTTACAGCTTGTTTTACCAACCCAATACTTGAACACAATCTATGTAACCATATTGCTTCCTTTCTTGCATGAGTGGATGCCATGTATTCAACTTATGTAGTTCGAAGTGCCACTACAAATTGTATTTTGCTCATCCAACTAATTTCTCCTCCAAATAGGTTAAATGGATACCCGCTTGTAGATATTCTACGATCCAGATCTCTAGCCTAGTTTGCATCCACAAATCCATGCATGTCCAACATTCTGTCCAAACATGGTCTTCCTTAGTAGCACAATCCATAACTAGTAGTGCCACACAAATACCTGAAAACTCTCTTTACTATTGTCCAATGCTCCTTCCCTAGTTTTGACATATACTTTCTCAAAACTCCCATTGCATGTGCAATGTCTAGTCTAGTATAGACCATTTCATATTACATCAAACTGCTAACCACGCTCGCATATGGAACACGAGACATGTCCTCGTCCTCTTCCTGTGTCTTGGGACACTGATCCACATATAAATTTACACCTACAAGAATAGGGACCCTAAACAATTTACATTCCTTCATATTGAACCTTTGCAATGTTGTCTCGACATATTTTCTCCAATTTAACCAGAGTTTCCTATTTTTCTGATCTCTTTTAATTTCCATGTCCAAAATGAAATTTTCAGCACCAAGATCCTTCATGTCAAATTTAGAGGACAACTGAGTTTTCACATTCTAGATAATCTCCATGTTGTTTCCTATCAACAACATGTCATCCAAATACAATACCAAATAAATCAAATGATCACCAATTAATTTAAAATATACACAATGATCCTCTTTGCTTCTTGTGAAGCCAAGTCCCAACATATAAGTATCAAATTTTTGATACCACATCCTTGGTGATTGTTTTAAACCATACATGACTTTTTCATCTTGCATACCAGCTCCTTCTTTTCCCTCACAAAAAAGTTCTTCTGGATGCTTCATGTAGATTTCTTATTCCATATCCCCATGTAGGAATGTTGTCTTCACATCCATCTATTCTACTTAAAAATCAAATGCAACAACAATAGATAACAAAAATCTCATAGAGGTTAACTTGGCAACATGAGAAAAAATCTCACCAAAATCAATTCCCTCAACCCGGGAATAACCTTTTTCTACTAACCAAGTTTTTTGTTTCTCCACTTTTCCTTCTGCATTAAGCTTCATTTTAAATAACCATTTGCTTTCCTATGGGATTCATTCCAATTAGAAACTCTACTAGTTCCCAAGCCTCATTCTGATCAAAGTCTTCCATTTCTTCAACCATAGCCTTTTTCCAGATTTTTCCATCCTCTGAATCCACCGCCTCCCTAATAGTTATATGATCATCATTAGTAATAGAATTTTTTTTTAACCGAAATTACAAGGAGTATACCTTTCCGGTAGCCTTTTTTCCCACACCAATCTCCTCAATACTGGAGTATGCTGATCTTCTTCTTCTGATTTCTGTTCTTTTGTAGAGTCTGATTCGTCATCCTTTGGCTCAAACTCCATTTTCTCTGGTTCTTCCTTACTTGGTAGGAATTCTGGTTTGACAACGTCCTTCATTTCTCCAAATGCCACATCTCGACTATACACAACCTTCTTAGTTTCTAGGTTCCAAAGCTTATAACCTTTGAGACCATATTTATACCCAATAAAGATACACTTTTCAACCTTCTTATCTGGATTACTCCTGTTTTCGTTTGGAACATGAACATAGGCCTCACAACCAAATACCTTGAGATGTGTGAGAGAAGGTTTCTTACCAATCCATATCTCCTGTAGAGTGTCATCATCCAGTGGTGATGAGGGTGATATGTTGACCAGGGAACATGCAATACCCACTGTCTCTGCCCATAATTCTTTCCCTAACCTAGCACCACTGAGCATGCACCTTTCTTTTTCCATTAACATCCTATTCATCCTTTATGAAACTCCATTATGATGAGGTGTATATGGAGTAGTCTTCTATATTGATATACCACACTTCTTACATAATTCTTCAAATTCATTCCTACATAACTCTCCACCATTATCTGTCCTCAACACCTTAATTCTTTTCTCTGTTTGATTATCAAAAAGAGCCTTAAACTCTTTAAACATGTCAAAGACTTCATATTTCTTCCTGAGGAAATATATCCAAGTATTCCTCAAGAAGTCATCTATAAATGAGACATAGTACACAAATTTTCCCAATCATGGAACCGACACAGGTCCAAACACATCATTGAGAACTAGCTATAAAATTCCTTCTGCCCTCGTTGTACCAGAGGGTAATCTTACCCGATTATTCTTCCCATATGCACAATGCTCACATAAATCAAAATCCAAAGAGAAGTTATACATACCTTCAACCACACCTTTACCATGTAGTATTCGAATACCCTTCTCTCTGATATGCCCCAGTCTTTGATGCCACAACATAACCTTTTCTCTAGAGACTGTAGGATTTTTTTCTTCTTCTACTCCAATATTAGGAAAAATGGAACTATTACACCCATCACTAATAATGCTTCCTTGAAGCTATAAATAGTTCCAATCCAAAATCCCTTATGCCACACTATTTCTCCTCGAGCCATCTTGCATTTTTCTTTTTCAAATACCATTTTTACCCTTGAATCATTCATTTTGCCTACAAAAATCAAATTTCTGGCCATTCCTGGGCTGTGCAGAACACTAGGTAGTTTTCTAATCCTTCCATATATGAGACTCAACTTGAATTTTCCTCATCCTATGATTCTGGTTTTCGAGTCATCACCTAGTAAAACATTACCTCCATCATACCTTTCATATTCACAGAACCAATCTCTGTGCGGAGTCATATGAAAGGATGCACCTGAGTACCAACCATGCCTCATGATCTGCATGTGTGCTTGAAGAAGCCAAGTACACATCCCTTCCTTATTCCTTGGAGGTCTTTTCTTCTATAGAGGGAGCACCTTTATATCCCTCACTTTCTCAATGCTTTTGGATCTACATTGCTTCTTGAAGTACCTTTATTTTCTACATCTCCATCATACCTTTACAAACTTTCCAGAAGATTTATATCTACCCTTAGACTTAGATCTCTCACTTGAGGACTTAGATCTATTTTTATCCTGGGAGCGTCCTCTTGAAAATAATGCATATGTGCTCTGTCCTTCCATGTTCTTCTGTCTCATCTCCTCGGACAATAAGGATGAGACCACATCATTGAAACTCAAGGTAGTTGTATTACTACCTATGGGCACAACCAGACTATCCCACAAGTCTAGTAAAGAGCAAAGTAAAATGATACAATTATCTTCATCTGAAATTTTAATCTCAATAGATAATAACTGACTTACCATATTATTGAAGGCATTTAGATGCTCTATCACCGAGTCTCCATTTCTCATCCTCAGGTCATGCAACTTCTTCGACAGGAATAATTTATTTACCAGGGACTTAGATTGATACAAGTTTCCCAACTTATTCCATAACTCCTTAGTTGTAGCTTCCCTTGACACATTCAATACTACTGAATTTGAGAGACACAATCGAATTGTGATCTTCACCTTCTGATCCAAAATTTTCCAGTCATATGCTGACATTCCTGTAGGTGTAGTACCTATATCCAGTGATCTCTGTCTACCAGTATATCTTCCATCTTGAGCTTTCACAACTCAAAAGTTTTCCCATTAAATTTCTCGATCATTTTCAAATTTCTTGCCATTTATTTTCTCTTGAAGAATCAATACCACAGATCTCCCACTGTAACAAGGCTTATCACAGTCTTGAGACAAACCCATGACCACAAAGGCATCCCCCTGAAGCCAATAATTGCTCTGATACCAAATGTGTATTTTAACCTTGTACAATATTTTACTGCAAACATATTTTCAATAAAAGAACATATAAGATACAATGAAAAATACACACATTACACAGAGATTTTTCCCTTGGAAACCCAAACCGGGAAAACTAACATATTCTATATTCATTCTCATCATACATTGTTTAAAATATAATATACATATAGAAGCCAACGACATCCAAAACCCTAATACAATACCTAGATTAGTCAATAACCCTAATGCCTTAACTAGAAATAGAAAACCATAGGTGAAAAACCATGTGCCGAAAAATCGCCCAAAAACGGACGCAAAAACTGATAATTTTTTTTTTTTTTCCGGGGGTGCTGCCCTTGAACCCCCATGCAGGGGGGCTCCCACCCCCCTACAAACCCACCAAAAAAGGGGGTTTTACCCCCCTCTTACTCCCTTTCGCACTCGATGCAACATAGACACTAGTTCTAGTTGTGTAAATAATATAACACATACCCAACGTAGGGCGCATACATACACTTATATTCCCAGTGTTGTTCCTGAGTCTGTACTTAAGTCTTAAAAGTACAGTGTCAAGGCATCCGAAAGTGGGTAAAAGATGGAGAAGAGGGTAACGTCAACCTTCGGTAAAGGAAACTAGGGAAGATTTCTACGTTGGTGTTGTCTAGCTTCCAACTGTTCCTGGATAGTTATATCTTGTTCAATGGCTTCCCATGAACGTTCAAGTTCGACCTGGTTAGTAGCAATTTTAAGGATTGTGTCGAAAAGATTTAAAGCAATGTGCGTTTGGTCCGATAGTCCAGGTTCGATATTAGGCTGTGTTGGTACAGGGACAGTCATGGGGGAACAACAAAAGTAGGAAAGACTTCAAAGAGAGATTAAGTGCTGTCTCGATTTGGTCGAATAAAAGAGAATTTACGGTTTTAGGAATAAAATAGGGATGCAAATCAAAGGCTCTTTCCCGTAACTGTATTATATTTTAATCAAAGGTGTGAGGTGGGGGAAAAACATTTAGCTGTCTACGGTGTAAGGCTTCCACTAAGGGGGAAACTCACGAATAAACAGAAGAAAACGTAAGGAAATAACCGATGAAGCAGAGAATATATGTAGAATTCTGAAAATGCAGATTGGTCTTACACCCGTTGATAGCTGGTGCAGAGGAAAGACAATAAACAATTACAGAAAACCAAAATTCATTCGCTATAGTAGTGGTCGTACTAAAGTATAACGAAGCACATCAATTATGAATATGAAATGAAACGAAAATGAAATACAAGGAAACAAACTTGTAACACAGTCGTGACGGAATTGAGAATCTTCAGATTTTCTTGTATTAACTTCTCAAATGTAAAAAACTCTGTTACAATCGACACAAAAAGGTCCAGCCCTATTTATTTATTTCTATGATATATTTATACAATTTTACAAATCAGGTAGAATCTCAATAGTCACAAAATTTCGGTTATGACAGGGAGGAGAGCAATCGCTCCATTTCTCCTTCTCTATCTTCACTTGGTGCCAGGTGTTGGTCATCGCGCGGACTCGGTACAGACAACACATCTTTTGACCAGCTGAGATATTAACCGAGACGGTTCTGCCTGATAGCTGGCTTCAAAGAAGTAACATTCTCGGGCTAACTGCTACAGCCTGTCTTCCATCTGTCCGTCGATGATGTCGATGGCACTTAGTTGCGCGCTGGGTTTGATCATGCATTTATCAACTTGGACTATGTCCATCATAGTCATCTGAGAGATATCGACCGAATCTCTTTCTTCCTTTTCCTTCAGATCNCATTCATTTTCATCAACGCCTTAGCATTGCCTCCGCTTTTGATGCCCAACAGCTCGCCGTCTATAGAATTAAAGGCCTCCTCTAAGGAATTGGTTATCTTTTGGGATTGCTGCTTGCCTTCGACGATGTTATTCTACCATTCCTTTAACATAATGTTTCCTCGGGTTTGCTCTGAAATGGTGAACCTCGGAGTACCCGCTGAAACCCTGTTGTTTGTGACTATTACCGCCTCCTGGAAGGCGACCCGAGCCACTCTTGCATCCCTTTCTCTGGCCGATAAGTTCTCGGAAACCTGATTGACCAACATACAGTTTTCCCGGATCGCTCCCACCTTGGCGAGCAAATTATGTTGTGCCAAAGAGATTTTTCTCTGAATCTCGATCGCCCGGGATTTGAACATCCCGATGTCTATCATTCTGTTCTCGGCGATCTCCACCCTAGCCTGCAACTGCTCGATCAAATTCCTCTATTGGCTCGCTTGCATCCGACCATCTCGGACCACCAGCTGTGCTTGCTCAAGCTTAGTTTTGAGCATCTCTATTTCATTTTTATCGGCCAATCTGGCCTGCTCCATTCCCACGCTCGCCTGATCTCTAGAATTCTCCATTGCTGTGGCCAGTCTGGCTTCAAGGGTCTTAATTAGGCGTTTTTTTCTTTTAAGTTGGTTTTTTAGGAGCCCGACTGAGAATTGATTTGCCGAGGCATATGCTCCTAGTGTGCCTGCTATTTTAGTGGCGAATTGCTCATTCTTTTTACCCTTTCCCTCGGTCATAACTTTATACTTCTTGGTAGTTGACTATCCTTCCTGGTAGAATTCCATTTTTACTACTGCTTTCCTCTTTTTATCAAAGAAAAACTCGTTCGGAGGGAGTTCCTATACTCTTATGGGCCTCAACTCTTCGTTGAAAATCCATCCTGCATCGATATTTCCCTACGTCGACTGCAAGGGGGTGATTGATGTGATGGGTTCTTCGATCTGTTTCGTCAATTTTCCTGGAGTATCGACCAGACTCTGCTTCTTCGACGGTTCTGGGGTCTTTATCTCTGTCTCCGGATTCTGTTTCTTTGGTGGGTTTGGAGTCTTTTTCTCCGCTTTTGGATTCTTAGTTTGTTCCTCCTCGTCCTGGTGTTTTCCTTGGTCGGGAGTTGCATCTTTAGAACCTTCGACGTCCTTCTATTTTGTCTCTGAAATACCTGGACTCTCCCCTCACAACACAGCGAGCAGACATCTACGTCGGTGTTCCTGGAACTTCAATACATCGGCTCTTTCTGCGGGTGCCAAGGATTGAATCCGGGCTAGAATTTCTTCATAGGACCTCGCTCCTTGGAAAATGTCATCTGAGGGTGAATTCTCATGCTCAAATCTCTTGAGCCCGCAATTAGCCAAATGATTTCTCACAATCCTCTGTGGATCGTGCTTCTTGTATTCGATAGAGACCAAATTTAGGTCCTCCAGGGCTGCAGCCTCGGCTTTGGCATGCCCGAAATCTAATAAAGAATAAGAATTCAAAAAATGGGAAAAGACGACCATACCTTCTTTGAGTACCCTTTGAGCTCTTTACTTACACCGCCAATTACCGTCTGCCGGGCGACCTCACGACAAGCCAGCTTGTCAGGAATGAACAATGGCAGCACATGCGGGGGAACAGAATCCCCAAAAACTCTGAGGTATGAAAATTCTGCCTCCACCTACCAGTCCGCTATGCTGCTCAGATTTGTCACTATGCTGTCCGAGATACGGGGTGGCAGGTGACCAAAAATGGCGACATGCAGGGGCACCATCACCCAGTTAAAAATTTCATATGCGAAATTTTCTGCTTTGTTTTCCCATAGTTTTTCATGATATACATGTATGGGTTGGTCTTCGGATGGAGTCCAACCCCAGCTCATTAATGGAAATGGTGTCATAGAACAAATTGCGTCCATAATATATGCGGACATGAAGAATGAGGACGACCTCCCATTTTCCTTCTGCTCCCGATACTCTGTGACCCGATTAGTCAAGCTATTCGAAAGCATCCTTGCCTAGTTAAATGAAACGCCTTTTGCGACCTGAAATATTAAATGCACCCACGCAAGGAAAAAGTGCGCTGTGTCCTCTTTCCCATATAACTGACATGTCATCATGGCCACATATTTGTACTGCGGCTCTAAAGAAGCGATTGAATATATGCCGTGGTTATCGGCTCTGAACTTCGCTGTGTTCGAAACCCAATCCTTTATCAAACTGGCCATGGTTTTATCATATTGTACGCATTCTTTCTCCTTGAAATCCTCCAAGAACTCAGCGCCATATACGTGGTCGGACGTCGCGGGAAGCTTATACATGGATTGCAGGTGTTCTAGCCTGAAAGTCCCGATGGTGACTTTTTGCTCGTTCATGATAGTCCTGGTCGGTATGTCCACATGATCCAACGCCCATCGGAGCATGTCATAATATGGAAGCAACCACGGTTTGGCTACTACTCTGTGCATTATGGATTGGATGACTATTTTGTACTTGGTGGTTAAATCATATCTTTCATTGTCAACGGAGTCATCGGAATAATCCACTAATTCTGCTTGCAGAATATCTGAAACATGTGACCAGTTCAGGACTGAGTCGATACTTTGGGGCAAAGTATCAGAGACATTGTCTAAGCCTTGTCCTGAAACCTCAACATTCGCCTTTGTTGCTTTCCGCGGAGCCATGGCTGAAGCTTGCGTTTTAGCTCTTCTACGATAGAACTGCGTATACATATAGAAGTCAGTTTACTCAGAAGTGATGAGCTCTGCGTGCTATGAAAATACATTCGTTATAATGAAGCGCAGCTCTTACACATATTTGAAAACTTGGTACCTTTCAAAACAATCCTGTCAAGTCATAATTAGAAATAAATCTTTGCCGTAAAAATCCGATCTTATATTCATATATTTAACCTATTTCCTCATTAATGTCATAAATTTTGGCGGTTTAAAAGTCAGTTGGCGTATGGAGAGAAAAGGCTTCCTCGTGAATCGTGCAAGCATTGAAACATGGGATATGTCTTGATTTAGCTTAATTAATCCAATCTCGCCAACGTTAATCAATATTTCACTACTCGTTATATCGAGGATTTTCCTTTAACATTTTAAGTCTCCAACTCCCGAGACTACGAAGATCGATTTTGGTTTAATTAAAGGTAATCACGATTTGGGGCTTGATTAATTTTATAATTATTATATTCGCCATATCGCAACTCGGAGCTTCGAAGATAAGTTTCTGGGAGATTTACATGCCGAGCTGCGAAACTGCGAGATCGCGATAATCATGACTTAATTAAAAGGGAAGATAATCTTGGATTAAGTGATTAATTAATCAAGTTATAATTGCATCGTGAATTCGCGAGTCGAGGTTTAGATGCTGTAACCTTCGAAAAAGATACTGCCGAGTGACGAGACGTCGAGAACAACTTTTACCATGGTTAGCTTTTACCTTTAATCCTTGACATGGGTTATTCAAAAGGACCTCGTGTCCTCGGCTATCGGGGTTGTGATAATAAAAATTTGGGTTTGGCGAACGCTTTGGCGCGAAACCCCGACGACGCTTAATAAGGAGTTAGGGAAAAATTTACCCTTGTTACTGTCTTAAGTGGAAAATTAACATGATTTCACCGTTTCGTGACTCGGGATATGGAGATTACATGATTTATAGTATCCGACCTGCGAGATCCCGAAGTAGAACAAAAAGAGGAAACATTTTTACGAAAGGTAGGACTTGTTTCGAGAGTAGAAAAATCATCGATGCTTGCGTGATCAAGCTTCAGAGATCATCGATATCTCGGAGTGAAAAAGAAAACCATCTTTAGATTTCAAGCATCAAAATGAAAATTGTGACAGGCTAAAAAACAAGGGCGGCTCCAACACCCAGAACAATCACATACATATTTTTCTGAGGCTTTTAGGTTCAGTGTGGTGTTTGCTGGGTGGGTTTTGAGTGTTGCTGAGACTTCTTGGGTCTCTTTTATATCTGTTGAGTGCTTGCAGAGTGATAATAAGCTATGTTATTGTTAAATTATTAGCAAACTTGTTTCTTGTTATTTTTCTCATTTTTTTTTCTAGTCCTTGCATTTAGGTCTGAGTAGTAGCTTCTTGGTCTCTTGCTTAGCTTTTCTTCTTGTGCTTGCAATAGGGTATGTTTGAGAGGTTATTAGTTAAGTTTTTTCATTTCCATTTTCAGATATTGAAAATACAAAATGTTTGTATTTCATTTGAAGCATTTTCATTTTTGTCTAGATTACATTAGTCTTGGAATTTTAGGAAAGATAACATTGTCATTGAAATTGAAGAGACTGCATCTTGTGCACAACATTTAGAAGCATACCATTTATTTTGAAATAAAAGACTAGTACTTAGCAGTGTTTTTACACACACTTCTTTCATATGCTGAGTCATAACACTATTAGTTTCAGATCGTACCTCTTGAGTAAACAAAATCCACTAAAATTAATGCTCAATAATTAAAATTGATTAGAAATATTTTATCTTTTAGGGTACACCGACAAATTTAGGATTTAGGGACTTGGAATATGATTTTGTGAGTAAATTTCTCCAAGGCTACAAAACTCAACATAGGTGTCTATCCAGGGAGTGGTGAAATCCATTGTATAATTGGGTTCTCAAGAGACTCCACTAAAACCAAAGTTAAGAATGAGGTTGCGTGAAGTTGGTTGCAGAGATATCCCTCTACTACCCTCCTAGCGTCGAAGATATTTCTGGGGTTCTATTCGTATTTGGGGGTTCTTGGAGTACCTTGGTGCTTCTTAAGCTTCATGCTTAGATACCATTCCCATACAGTGGACCTGACATGACCCTTCGCACTATAATTGATTATACCACGA
The DNA here is from genome assembly GCA_032191745.1 of Picea mariana. Taxonomy (NCBI): domain Eukaryota; kingdom Viridiplantae; phylum Streptophyta; class Pinopsida; order Pinales; family Pinaceae; genus Picea; species Picea mariana. The sequence goes on along the minus strand of JASDQU010585599.1, from coordinate 28,962 downwards.
TGATCTTAGTTTCCAATCCTAGGTATCCACACTGGTTACTTGCAAGGGTTATCCTGTAGGTACTTTGAGTTAGATAGGGATCAGAAAACACACAAAATTTATGGAGGCTATTATTTTGGGAGAGGTATGACCGATTGCATTGTGAATCCCATGAGGGTCCTTATAAATTATTATGTTACATCCACTCTATTGTTCGGGAGTCCCAATCCCCTCCTGCGAGATGCATACCTTATTTAGTTCAGGAGGCCCCTTTTCAACCACCCTCTCTTATTTGCGTGCATTGGCCTCTAGTTTTATTTATGAGCATGCTATTTGTATATTAGTTGGCCTTATGATTTTTCATTGCATCACAATTTTTTAGTCATTGTGGAGTGAGACCAGCCTCCCCGTTGGTCTTGTCAGCTCTTGAATCAGTTACCACAGTTTGGTTTGATACCAAAACCGCCTCCTAAAAGGTGTAGGGTTAATAAACATGGTACATACATATCTACCTCTTAGGCTCACGATCATCCCATCATGAGTATTGATTCGACTCCAACCTCCGCTATGGTTAGTCAAGTCCTCGAGACTCCCTCATCATCTCTTACTTGGATTTCAAGGACTCCCTCAATTAGCACTACCCAGTCCATGAACTAAGATCAATGCATGGGGACAAATGATTTTATATTCTCGAATGGTATGATTTCACATCATCCATATCCATTCCCCCTGGCACCTTTTCGACGGTGATGCCTTGTTATAGTTCTTAGTTGATGCCTCTGGCCTCTAATCCTTTTTATTTTGGTATGTTGAATATGGGTCCACACATGTCATCCTCCATTCTGACATCTAAAGTCAATACTAGTTTTGAGCTAGGGGTCACTTTGACTCATTATAATCCTTTCCCATTTGGTGGGGGTCATATCCCTTAGTCATTTCCTACGATAGGGGGTTGGCATCCTCCTTCCTCTGGACCCAATCCTGGTTATAGTTTTCAAGGATGGAATGGGAAAATGGGCAGTGTTTCTACTTCATATATCCCATACATCTGTCCTTTGTCCACAATGCCTGTTCTCGCGAATGATTTTATTATGGAAAATCCTCCTCTAACATATGGTATTAAATCAGGGGGGAATCAATTTTCTAACATGGGAAACCCATCATATGAAGTTCCTTTGTTCGGGGGCAATGTATATCCTCGCATGGGAAACTCCTCGTATGGAGTTCCTTCATCAGGGGGAAATGTATATCCTCACATGGGTAACCTGTATCATATCACTTTTTCCTTGTAAGTGGTCCCATCAGTGATGCTTCCTTTACATCCTTTCATGAATTAATTAGGAGGGGGATATTATCCTACCGGCCAGGGCCATGGTGGTTACCAAAACCCTCCTTGACCCATAGTCTCTCAAAGTCAGTCTTTCCTATGAGCATGGTATCGGATGCCACAACCAAAGCTCCCTTTTTTGGCCATCCTTAATTTTCTATATTTGTCGAGATTAATGAATGACCCTGTGTGTCATGATCTGACATGACTCCCAGTCCCTGCCAATATTCCCTTAGACATTTTGAAATTCGAGGGTAAGAGTAGCGAGGATCCAGAAGATCATGTTACTATTTTTCACTTATGGTTCTCGTCAAACTCTCTTAATGATGACCCAGTATTTTTAAGACTTTTTCAACACACACTTACGAGGGTTGTTGTGAAATGGTACATCAAGTTATTGGGGGGCACATACCAAACCTTTCATGAGTTGGCCTTAGTTTTTCTCAACCACTTTAAACTGCCAGTTCAATATGACACCAGTACTGAGATTTTATAGAGTTTCTGTTAGGACAAAGCCACCCACATCTCGGATCACATTCAAGAGTGGCGTAGAAGAAATCGATTGATTAAAACTAACATTCCTCCAGAGTTTCTATTGGAGTGGTTCCTTAAGTCCCTACTGCCATATATTTCGAAGGATGTTTCTACATCCGAGGTAACGACCTAGGAAGATGCCATATTTAAAGCCTGACAATTATATATTATATATGCTCAATTTGGGATACTCTATGGAATTATTCCCAACTCACCACAGTCAAGTAATGATCCAAGACAAAAGCCTGGGCCTCATGCTGATAGCATTATAGGCTCGAAAAATTCCAAGTCTGCATAGTAGGTGAAAAATCAGATGAAAAATTTGTCTCTCAACCATTCTGCAGTGGGACAAGATACAACTTCGTCTCCTCCCGCCATTCATTGGTGGCACATTCCGTACATTCGACGAACCCGAAGGATAACTTGCAGTCCAGAGGGAATATGAGGAAAGGTAGAAATAATAACTTCAAGTGTGGGAATAATAACAACAATAACAAGAGAAAGGACAATCATAATAACAACAAGTCTGATAATAATGTTGGTGAGGGAAATAAAGAGAAGCGGAAGGTGAAGTTTCCATGTAAGCTAGGTAAAGAGGATCACCTTACCCATTTATTCCCTAAGATAAAGGAAGCCTCAAGGATTATAACGCAACATCCTGCTGTGTTAACTAATCCATTTCCACATAATCAAAATATGGCCTCAAGAATGTCAAACACTGGAAATGCGTTGGCCAGAGGTCAAACTCCCTTAGAACATGATGGTTCCCATCAATGCGTGAATATGGTTCAATCTGAGATTAGTGTAGCCACTGGGAATAATGATTATAGTCCTCTGCAACCTACTTTGGGTACATAGCCTCCCCCTCTGGAAACACCTTTGCAGATCAATAAGCTTGGCCCTATGCCTTACATTTTGAAAGGAGTTCCTAAGCACTCTACTCATAATCCCAATGTCATATCCACCCATAATTACTCGATTATCGAGGATTTGGGCCAAATGTTGTGTGCAATGTCAACTTTGGAGGTATTCTAGACCTACCCAACACAAAAGAATGGCTTGTTATCTACATTGGGGGCTCTTGAACCAAGTGGATAAGATATTATCAAGTTCAATGTCACAGATGTCCAACTTCGCTTACCTTACCATGTGGATTTTCAAATCCACATGGAGTGTATGAATAACACTATTAAGCATACTGTCATCGATGAAGGTGCCAATATGAAACCCATAAGGTATGAAGTCTCACTTCTTGTCCTTCACTAAAGTGGTGTTGTAGCCTTGTAAAATGGTCTGATAACAAATTTCCCCTAATACTAGTCGATCAGGGACATGTATAGGTAACATATGGGGTGCCCCTGTGGCACCGAAAACCCTGATGTAGGTCTCACACTCATCTAGATACCAGTGACCCACTTTCTATACAACCCTTTTGGAAACATCCGACAGCCTTGGGCACTCTTTCTTGAACAACAAAGAATAAATGCATGCAATGAACTGGTCACAGATAAGAGAATAGAATTTCTTGTACCTGTTTTCCCATAAGATGTCAAAGAATACATGGACCAGGAGCTCAAAGGAATTCCATCTTAAGTTCATTCTATCAAAGACGTTCTTGGCACATACAACGTCCAACAAATACAAAGCCATGTAGAAGGAAGGGGTTTCTCCCTCTTTTGGTGTCTGAGCTTGTCGTATGGAAGTGCTCAACTGTTTGGAGATGATTGCACCCCAGTTGAAACCTATTCCAGAAATGGATACGGTATAATACAGAGGCATCCATGCCTCCAAAAACTCGGCGTAGTCTTTCTCCCCATGAAATCAACAGAGAAGGGCCATTAGATATATGCAAGGCTCTCTCAGGTTGGCTGTTGGGTATCAGCTGGAGGTTCGATTGGTGAAATTTTTATCCTCTCTCCACCAGGACACCATAATATTGCTGGTGTCATGCTTCTGATAGAAACTCAAAACAAATTCAGTGCTTAAACATTCTTCCGGCTCCCTGAGATTTTAGTAACTATGAACTTCTAGTGGGAGGAAAACCCCGACACATCCGACATTGTCGTCGTTAATTAAAAACCTCTGTGTATCAGTGTGATCAATAAGCCATTTTAATAGTTAGATGTAGGGAAATACCAGAGTCCTGCTTTCTACCATGTGAAAATAAGCCTTGCATACATTCGAGAGAACTTCGTCGTCGAGTTTTATCGTATCAAGATCGCTGTGCGGGGCATACTCGAGGGTTTCCTCCTTATTGATTTTCTTAAACAGTTCTTCCCAGTAAGGGGATATTGTTTTGGTCCCAATGTTCACCTCTGTGTCTCTAAAGGCCGGGGGCTGAACGAAGGCCTTCTTGGTGGCTATCTTGATGACGGGCACTGTCTTTGGAGTGAATTCCAATTGCCTTGTGACTGCTAGGGAGGAACGTTCTCCCTCTTCTGGTTCTTGTAGCTTTGGCGCCCTTGGGGATTTCCTGGTGGTGGGTTTCTTCAGAGGCATTGTTCTTGTAACTGAAAACGATGCTTTAGGCATGTCTACAGAATAACGTTGGACTAAAACATATGAATTGAAGCGTAAAACACCCATAAGCCGGTACATACCTGCAGTTCTTGCTAAAATTGTTGTTTTAATACTCACTGGACCTTGGAAGATTTCTCCAGATCACTTGTCTTGCTCCTCTGGGTGCTCCAAACTTCTTTTCCCACAAAATGAGGTCATGCACAATGACTCAAAAGAATATAACAAGAGAGATCCTACCAATCGTATCAACCAGTTAATACGAGTAATTGATGCAATTCAAAACAACCTACCATCAAATCTCTGCAAATAAATTCTACGTTGGTTGATGGCAGAGGTGCGGAGGGAGATGCATTGTATTGGGAGGCTTAAACGATCCTTTTGGTTTATGCACAAATTAACAACTAATGCGTGATCATGAAATTAATTAACCTTTTAAATGCGTCGTATCTAGTGTATCTTAGAGATAAAACGTCCCATCACGTCACATTTCTCATTGGAAAGGTCGGGGATCAACAACACCTTGCGTGTTTTTCCATTGGTATCCTTATTAGAAAACTTCCGATGCCAATGGGTATAGAGGATAAAAAATCGGGGATATGTTTAGGTGCATAGTTTCTTTGCAGGTTAAATCTTTATTAATCCCCAATGCCGATAACATTTTGACAATTGGTGATCGATGATATCCTTCCTTTGCTTACTCTCTTCAAAACTTCCCGACATCGACGAGGGTCGGTCATCAATGACATTTCTTGCGTAGCACCTGTCGCGTAATTAAGACTGTCGTCTGCCAACGCCGATGGGGGTCGGGGCTCGACTATTTTGGTCCTGAGGATCTCTTGGTTCTTTAATCAAATGTTAGTCTTTGTTAATTCATGATGATTTTCGCTTGCCCGAACAACTTTGAAAGACTTAAAATGAAAAACAGAAGACGAGAAAAGGAAACATTTTTATACTGAGATCGAATTAGACATTCGCAAGAGATCAAGTGGTACCCAAAAAGTGAAATTTGACGTAGAATTTTAGGGTGTGTTGAGTGCTCAACAGATCCCAGTAATTGATCAAAGTTTGAAGCAATTTTCCTTGTGCCCTCATTCCTTTTATAGCCCAAAATTTATAAATCCCACATATTTGTAATGCTTGTTGGGCCCTCATATCACCTTCCACACCTGCATCAATATTCTTGTTTCCCTCTCTCTCCATTCAATCACCATCCTGCCATGGATGATTTTAGGGGCTAAATTTCGCTCATGGGCTAATTTTCCATGGTTTTTCCAAAAACAAGATTCGCTATTTTAAAAATGATTCGCCCAAATTCTATAGGATAAAATTATTTTACCTTAAAAATTGCCAAAATTTTATAAAAACTATATAAAATCCTTAGAAAATTGAATATTTTTACAAAAATATCGCCAAACATTTATAGTTGGCATATGAAAGATTATTAAGATTCGCCAAGGTTTCTACATTTTAAAATAAATTTCCATCCTTAAAATCATCCCTGCTGATCCTGCAAAGGAAATTCAAAATTTTGAGACATTTTTTTTTATAAAAAAAACTCATGCGCGAACTTGTACGCGGGTAGAATTTTAAACAATCATGTATTTGGATTGATATATGCAGGAAATATTTTCTTTTCCTGTGTACATCAGGTCGTATATGCGGCCTGATAAACTGTGGCCCACGTACACCAAGTTTCCCATATTATGACCTAAAATATGAAAAAATATGCATGAAATAAAAAATTTGAACCATTGAAATGAAAGAGCAGGGAATGGGTACTTACTTGGTCCAGACAGTTTCCAATTCTGTTGACCGTAGCTCCCAGAATCGTCATTGGAAGATCATGGGTGAAATAAGCTCCAAAGCACTATGGAGGTAAAAAACTCAAAATGACATAGTAAAACTCATTGTTTTTACTATTTATAGAAACTTTTTACCCACTTTATATAGTTTTCTCCTTTGATTTCCTATTTTTGAAAACATATAGACTAATCATGTAGTGTAAGACTTGGTTTGAAGTGATTTTTTTAGGTTATGACATATTTTCAGCGTTCCTTAGCCCATTTGTGCCTCCAACACGTATATATCATCACTGGCATATAGGATAGGTTTTCACCACACTTTTCATTTTTGCATCATCCTATGACCATGATTCATATGCCCTAGGTACAAACCCATTTTTTAATGACACGTAACCTCCTTGTTGTTACTAGAAGTGTCGTTATTAAGTTGTAGAGACTTACCAAACATGGGTGCCCTAGTTAGAACCTTTTTTCCATTTGGTTCCCATGTATTCAAGCCTCATGTCTTCTACTCAATATTTTTCTGTCTACTACGTACGTGACTCCCTCCATTACATCCTGTAGTCTCAATTAATCTCTTTTCAGACTCCTTAAAAATGAAAAGATTGCCGAGTGAACTTGTTTTCTTTCACACTCGTTAAATGGATTTGAAAGGAATTTTATTCGATATAAGTTTACCCTTTTTTTGGATCGAATGGAATAACTACAAAAAATGAATACTCTAGTCAACATCGACTAGAAGAGTTCTCCTTGATATTGTTTACACTTTTTCGGGCTTGGGAGACTAAATCTATGAAAAATAGCACTAATGGAAGCCTACTTCCTGAGGCCGAGTTGTAATTTCATGTCATTATCCTACTTGAATTGTTGAGCCTAATGTCGGCTCCCACTTTCTCTTTATAATCCCATTTCCCCAACAATTCTCAGCATTCACCAATAAGTTCCTTTCATAGATCCTTTGCATCTTGACACCCCTTACCCCTAGAGGAAACGTACCCCCAAGTGAAAATATCCTACATGCATTCCCTTGCATCGAGCATAGGTATATTCCACTGCATGTAACTAGTTTGCTTGATCCTGACACTCATTTCCTCTCTTGTATCATAACATTCTTTTTCCTCCTTTTTAGGCCTTAATAATATGAAAAAGACAAAAAAAAATTGAAAAACAAAAAAGAAGTGTGGGAAAAGAGTATTATCTTCTATCGAAAACAATCGTGTCACCTTTGAATAGAGCACACATTTTTGAGTCAATTCATCAAAGGTTTGGGTTTAGTGTCGCCTTAGGAAGATAAACTCATTAATCAGAGTTTAATCCTCTGAATGGTAATTATTCCAGCCCCTATGGAGAGTTTGTTGATGCCTCCCATGTCACAAATTTTTTCCAATGTTCATTCTTGAGTCTATGCTTCTCGAGTTGTCCATTTGTCTCATGCTCTTGTTCAAAGGAAGTCCAAACCTGTGTCAACCATTCCTCAAAATTCTTGAATTTTCATGTCATCCATGCCTTTACAAGTGAATCTTAGAATTACATGAAGTTTTTTTCCTACATTGCACCCTGAGCCTACTTTCACCATTGGTAGGTGACCTTGAACCCAACATATGCCATCTCTTCACTGGTCACTGAATGGGTGGTTTCCCTTGTGTTTGACGATAAGAAATATATTCACACATTGGGATTCATGTGGTATATTGGATTCCATTAGATCCTATTGGTGGTTTCCTTGCCTCTGCCGATAGTTTTCATTATTGGTTGCTATTCATAGGGTATCTTTTGTGTACTACTTTCATCTGGTGTGCATGAGAGATGCACATGGTCATTGGTTCATGCATATCCTGTTTGTTCGAGTTCTTCCTAATCATAAAGTGTTTCCTTGCAACTCCTGCTGGATGATGGGGGATAACTTAATGCCCTCCTTTCAACAGATATCATTCCATCGAATTCAGCTCATTTATTTTGGAAACAAGATCTAGATTCATAAGAGTACCTAGAGGCTTGCAATCATCAGTGGCAAGTTCTCTCATCATCGACAATTGGGAATACATTAATGTCTCCTGCTCGATGGATTCTTCAAGTGTTCAACCTCAACACCTTTATTCACACTTTTTGAATGTACTTGGTGCCTTGATGCCTACTTTCATAATCGATGGGTTGTCTCATGTTTGTTAACATTATACCTCAACGACTAGTAATCAAACAAAGTATCATTGTGTTCGACTTCAACTACTTTATTCACGCGATGAAAAATTGCACCATCGATGGTTGGTGTAGAATACCTCATACTGATAGTAGCAACACCTCATACATATTGTTGTTTTTCATCACACCATTCCTATATGAATTCAATTATTATGGAAGATCAAATTGTACTTCATTGTATACATATATATTCAATTGATTTTGAGACTGGACTCCACTATGTTTTGTTCGTTCCTATGACCACTTATGGCATATGTATTCATGGCCATGAACAATTATCTTCTATATACACACATGGATCTGTAGTGTACTTCAGATTGGAAACCACGTGTACAAAGTCAATACTTATAGTAGTATTATGACGGGTGACTAGTTCCTCTAGCTGAGTCCTCACTACTCCACTTCTGGGAGTTGTAATGTATTTCGACCATCGTGATTGCTCCTCTGACCTCTCACATTAGGGGGAATACATTAAAACAATTTTTTCCACACCCTATGCATCATGCTTTGGTGGCCTACCCTTTCCCCCTGCACACTCAGTTTCCCTATTTTGCTCAGTCAAAAGTCAAAAATTCAAATTTTGTACATATATGCGGGCTACACAGGTTGCTCCATTACATCCTGCGTACATCGAGTTTTGTGATCAAAATTAAAAATATTTTGGATTTTCCATTCCAAGTCATGGGATCCATGACCCTTGATCCTTCATATGCTGGAAACACTCCGATTAGACCCTTCAATTTTTTTTGGAGGCTATAAATTGAGCCACATACAATCCTTGAAGAAGAAGGGAAAAGTTGAGAGAAAGTACACTCTGAAGAAATTTTGCCTCATCTTACATCCTTGAGTCTGCATCCCTTAGTCCTTTAAGTCTGAACTCTCTTTATGTTTAGCCCCCAAGCTCTCTCTATCCTATGAAGGAGGAACCCAATTACTCCTAGAATTTGTGAGCTTGCTTTGTGGAGGATTGAAGTGGTGAAGGCCCAGCTGGAGGGACTTAGTTTCTCGGTTTCGATGAGTTGCTGATACAGGAGGTTATCAATTATGTAATCCTGTTGATTATATTAATAGAAATACTCTTTTCTCATCCAATTATATGTTGCAAATATTTATATTATTTTCCATGGGTAAATTTGCTTTACATGTTAATGGATTATGCTAGTTTATATGTTAACATTTCATACATTTTCC
>JASDQU010585599.1:7583-19360 GCA_032191745.1 Picea mariana | reverse complement strand
AATTATGTAATCCTGTTGATTATATTAATAGAAATACTCTTTTCTCATCCAATTATATGTTGCAAATATTTATATTATTTTCCATGGGTAAATTTGCTTTACATGTTAATGGATTATGCTAGTTTATATGTTAACATTTCATACATTTTCCATATGCTTGTGTATCTTGGATGTTGAGGACAAGTTGTAGGTATTAGGCATTGGATTGTAAGCTCAATGATGGTATTTTAAGAATGTCTGGAAGAGGCAGGCTTCTAGCCTTTCCTTTGTTGCCACTTCCATTTATCTAGCATATTTGAGACTTGAGTTGATTTCTTGGTGTCGTTCCTTCTTTTGTGGTCTTTACCCAAGCCATATAGATAAAACATTGTATTTACATCCTGAGATTACTGTAGCTCTCATGCAATGATCCAATAATTAATAACCATAACCAAAACATCCATAACATAGAGTGTTCAAGCACACAATAAATTAATGAACCCACACTAAAACCATGAACTTGAAACAATTACACATAGATTTCAACATTTAATGGGGATTTTATTAATCCCAAGAGATAATCACAGAGGGGTGAGCTATACATAGATTTTGTGTATTTTTACTCACTAATAATACAAAATTGCATATGGCCATGACTTAGAGACACCTTCCCTTATCATGGGCTCCTTGACTCCTTTTTCCACCAATCTTCAGGTAGGTTTCCCTCTTTAAGCTCCCATTTCTTCTACCATCCAATTTCTCCTTGCATCTCCCTTGCTCATCTCTTCGCTAAAACCTTCATTTTTTTAATAGGATGCCTTTGGAAGGCCAACCATCACAATGGTTTGTTTCCACTTCAAACATTTCCAAAAAAGAGAAAATAAAATAAAATAAAGCAAGTACATGCTTATTACAAAATTTATAAGAGGATCCAATTCAAATCTTTCAAAATCCCAGGAGGTACATAATGCATTGCAAAAAGTTCAAAAGTAACCATAAAAAAATCATCTAGACAATGAATTTACACATAAAATTCACTACGTATCATGTTTCAAGACATTATGTGATTGGAAACTTTGTAGGAAGGAATATGAATATTATGACGATGTACTCGATGTGGTTGAAATACTTTGAGATATGATCATAATGCATTGTGTGTTCCATATTCTATAAAGGCATATAATCTAGTAGTCGCAACTTCATCATGACCTTTTGTTGCAAGAAGTTGGAAAGTGGTATTCTTATCATCATTAGTAGCAATAAAACGAAAAAAAAATCTCCCTTTTAGGTGCTCGTGCCACACCTTTTAATAGATCTCACCTCTTCCTTTGGTAGGTTCTTCCATTTGCCGAGGTACTCTGTAGTCCCTCGATTTCTCAACTACTTAATCCTTGTTTCAAGGATTTCTGGTTCTATTATGATTTTCCCTTCTTCATTAATTTCTTGTAAATTTTTTTGGAATGATATCTTGTTTTCAATGACCTTGTTTAAGCAAGAAACATGGAAGACTCTATGTACATGTGAAGATGGAGGCAACTCCAATTTGTAATAAACACTTTCAATCCTTTGCAAAACCTTATAGGGGCCATAATATTTGGGTCACCCCCGAGCTGGGACTAAAATCCACCCAAGTAAAGGGATTCCTAACCAGGATGACATATCTCAGACAACAGGAAAGACTTCGTCACAGGTGCCAAATCAAACTAACATCCCACAGTCCCTCATTCCCCACATTCCTGTCCCACCCTGGGAAGTGTGCCCCTTCTCTACTCAACAGTCCCTCGACTGCCCCACTTCCCTTCCAGGGCTTCAACAACTGTCCAGACAGGAAGTCTCAGAGCCCTGTATTTGCAGTTTTGCACCTTCAGGAAATCAATTCCCAACAATTCTCTCACATAAAGAGAATTTCTCACGGTCCTGAAAACCCACCTCTTCAATATCCCATGGGCTTGACAACCTGCTTCTTCAGTCCATCTCCTAAGCTAACCAGGTACAAAAACATGTATGAGTATGGATACAGATTCAGGTACAATGACATATACGGGGAGGTACGAAGGACAACTCCATGAGTGTGTCAATGATCATGGAATGATTGAATGATTCATTGAATGACCCCCAAAATGAACTAAGTCCAAACTATATGTATGCATGTTCCCAACTTGACACTTGTCATGTTGGGAGATACTTTGACCCACTTGTCCCCATCCTTAGAACTTATGATAAAATAATTATCCATACTTTATACTTTAAGGAATATTAATATAATGTTCCTTTTTGGCTTAATCTCCATAGCTTATCCCTTTTCCTAAAATTTTAGGCCCCCCTTTTCCCAACTAGTAGATTTTAGTCCCCCATACTCTTTTATCATAGTTGGTCTATGCACAACAATGTATTTTATATTAATGATGAGACATATACAAAAATAGGCTCACTGGCCTTTAACATCTAGGCTCTCCATCCTAATCATCACATAATCCTATTGACTTATAATAAACTGGCTCACCAGCCTATAAAACACAACATATAAACAAAGGCACCCTGGCCTCAAAATCACGCGCACTTAAGTTTGCTGTGCACAGTATCCTGGAATGTGCACACTTCATCATTTTACTGCGCAATACATGTGCGTACTGTTGGACCTTGACCAAGTTTTGAGAGAACAGTGGTCATGTTTGACCATTTTTGGGACTTCGACAGGTTGGTCGAAGATGGAGCGCCCAGGTGAAGCAAAGATCGTGCGATCTTGCTTGTTTTGTGGGATTTTAGGGATTTTAGGGTTTATGTAATAGGTATGGGATGTCAGCCCATGGGTTTACCCATGTTTAGGCCTTTTTTTAATGTATAAATAAGTAGATAGGAATTAGAGCGAAGCCGGTCCAAGTTGGCTTCGTGCAATAATATGTAAAGTTCGTTCTAGTTAAGTGAAAGTGATTGTAAGAGGCTTTGTGATAATAAGGAGTTGGCTCTGTGCCTTGACCTAATTCTGGGAAGGAGGATCTGGCAAGCTGTGCACAAATCTCCTATTCTCTGTGGAATTGGGCTATGTGGCTCTGTGCACAGTAGAAGATGGCTGTAAAATATTGAAGAAGACTAATAAAGAAGAAGAAGAAGTTGGTGGACGTAGCCCCACACTGGGGTGAACCACATATATCCTGTGTTGATGTGCTTTGTTTATGTTGTTTATGTGTTTATTTTCTTAGTGCACTGATATTTATATATGTTAGATAGATGTATGGATGCTTAGTATGGTAAATGAATGCTATATCTGAGTTAATTCTATGTGCTAAGCGATTGGAAGTGTGTGATCTACTCATTACTGCGATGTTATGTATTTAGGGTTTAATTTGTGATGTGAATGGGAGTTAAGAAATAATTCATATTGATTAGCTAAGTGCTCTGTTAAGTTTTGTGATCACAGATTGGTGTCCCAGCTAGGTTGTAGACACCCGAGTCCAACAACCCCCCTGCCTCTACCTCGGGTGAGACTTCATCTGCTTCATAGGTGTTGCTGAAAAGGCCGGTAGTTAGGGTTTTTTTGGTACGTTTTTGAAGTGTTGAACCCTGGGTCTGCCCCTGTGCCAACAAATGGTTACATTGCCGAGACCTAAAACTGTGATTGCTGGGAACTAAAGAAAAGAGAAAGCTCTGTGCGTAGATCTGTTGCTGTAGTTCTCAATATTCTATGTGACTTGCGAAGCTCTGTGCTAACAAAGGAACATGATCTAAAGAAAAGAAGTAAGATATTAAAGCTTTGTGCTATGATAAAGGTAAGATAAGTGGAAATTTTTTCTTCAAAAGTATGAATCTAGGTATGTTTGATAGATTTTGTCCTAGTTTGAAAACTAGGGCACAACTAGAAGAAATAATTGATTCGAATAAATTTGATAGAAATAGAGAAAGATATGTTATTCCTATGCACAGAAAGATTTTTTGGACTAACAAGTGGATGCAGGAACCTAGAAATATTTTTTTGCAGATTGCAGGTCTATCACTGTGATCCCAGTGCATAGTACATGAAAGGCTAGGGATCATTTAAAATAAAGAGAGGAATGACATTGTGTTATAATTGCAGAAGACTGAGACATCTTTCTAAAGAATGCATTGGTATAGGTCCTATTTGTCTTTGTTGTAAATCTATTGGTCACAAAGTTGAGGATTGCCCTAGAATGCTTGTCAAAGTTGAAAAAGACGAACATGAGACAAGAAAACTATGAAGAAGGTCAAGGAACTAAGGATATGTTAGAAAACCAAAAAGAATTAGAGACTATGTTATTACAGCTGAAAGAAACATTGAATTATCACAGAGACATCAGTTTACGAGAGATCTTAAAAGAGAAGCCATGCATAGAAACAAGAATAGGAGACTTCGACATAGACTGTGTCTTGGATGAGGAAACACAGGTGAATATCATGCCAGAAAGCACTTGAAAAATCTTTGGAAAGCCTGCTATGGTTCCTTCATTGGGAAGGATAAGATTGTTTAAAGGAAAGATGATAACCCTATGTGGAAGAGTTACTAATATACCTGTGATTGCTCATGAAACATTGATCGAAGAATAATTCAAAGTCATTAATTTTGTTGAGAACAACGCCCATTTTTCACTTTTGTTAGGAAAGAATTGGATTGAGAAGGACCAGATCAGAAGAAAAGCAGAGGAGAAAGCTACAGAACAGAAAAAGAAAGAATTAAGGGACTTCATAGCCATAAAAATAGCGCGACTAATAGAAGAACAAGAGGACAATTCGAAGCAACAGATGACCAGAGAATTAGCTGTCAAAGTTGAAAGAACACAAGAAGGATTAAATCACCTGTCCATGTAGAAAAGAAGTGCATTCACCCCAGAAATAGTAAGAGAAGAGGTATTACCTTTGAACCCTTTGGAAGACACTCAGTAGTGCGAAGTTACTATGCTAAGAGAAGATAAGAATAAGAATGGAAAGAGGAATCCAGAGACTCAAATCACAGGAATGAAGGCCATAAAGCTTAGTAAGAAGAAGAAAAATTAGAAAAACCGCAAGAAGTTCCAGAGAAGACTTTGCAGAAGGCAGGCTTGCAGAACCTGAACCTCGTCAGAATAGCAGAACCACACAGAAAGGGACTTCGCTAAGGTGAAGTTATATGACCGTTGGAGGCACTCCGACTGTTAGAATGACTCTCCAGAATGGCTAGAAACATATTTATTTATGGAAATATCGCCATTTGACCGTTGAGACCATGCCATAACAGATGGATTCCTATTGATTGACACATTCATACCTATTGGAGGAATCCATTACGACATTTCTTATTTAACCCGTCGGATGCTACACTGGAACCAATTTTTGCAAACTGAGATATTTGAGCTAACAAAGAATTGATTGCATACCACATTGTGTTGTCTAGACCTCGTCGTCCATTTGATTACCCTGTCTGTCTGTTCGCCTACCCGATCTCCTTGATTACAAGTGTGAATGTCGGGCGAGCATAGCACGCTATAGAAATCTATAGAGGATATTTTGATAGACCTCATGGCCGAGAAATTCATGTCTGTAGGAATACATGCATCGTCGATGGGTGGATTGCAAGCATCCCCCTCGACCAGATGACGGTCTAGCCAAATCGCGACTGAGAAAATAAGAAAACACTGCGATGATCTGGCTAACGCAAAGAATATCCCATCGGTCTTGCCTGACTACACCCCATCTTTGGCTGGTGCAGTTAGCTGTGATAGTGTCTCGTGTGACTTTGAGTACACACTCATCACTACGTACCTCCCAAAGGGGATACACATAGTTGGAACCTAGTTGGGATTGATCCTAGCTCTCAATATCAGTGGCTTCAATCTCGGAGACTGAAAGAACTATGTGATGCTCACACCACATAGGTACTTGATGAAGACAACTGGGAAGAATCCCAAGATAGTTCCCCATACATGGATTAAGGAGGTCGCGCTCTCCATGATATTGAACGTGATGAAGATCCCCCACTTTGGTCGACATCATGAGGTTAACGCTTGCATTAAACTCCTCCTGTCATGCTATCACGAAGGGNGGGAAGTGAGGCTACAAGGTAGCCTCCATCCAGGATGATGCAATGCACTTGTCTTGTCAGCTTATCATTAGCAAGCTCGTCAGAAAGAACTACCTGACACATGTCACAGGGTTCGTAGTCGACCTCACAGGGAAGTGTGTCAAAGGGATGTAGATGAAATGGGTGAGTCACCTCGTCAATGAGTTGGAGAAGGATTGCCACAAAGAGCAGGGCCAAGGATACAAATTTCATTTCAGTTGGTTACTGATTTTAATCACATTTGTCACCTGGTAAATGTCGGAAGGATAAACCTTCCTGGAAGTTAAGCCATCCGAAATGTTGGCCGCGAGGTTCACTACCTTGTGGTATACAAACGATAGGGCGAAGCAGTGGAAGTATAACATTGTCTTCCATGCTTACTACCTACAACTGAAGCACTCCATTGAATCATTCCCCTGAATGACACTGAATAAATCCATCAGTACAGGCCACTAGAAAAATTCCTTGTACCAGTCGAAGATGTGGAACTCTATGAACCTGACATCATCAGAAGTCCTTTGGTCACCTTGAATGAGTATGACAGACAAAGCAACACAAAGAAAAAGAAGAAAAAGGATGAATTCCAAGACATAGAAACTGATGAGGAGGAAAACACATCAGATGAAAGTAGGCCTGACTCACCTACAAGAGGAGGAGGAGACAAAGTGAACCAAGAGGAAGGAGGCAAAGACGAAGAAAAGTAAGAAAAAGGTGAAGCCACACTGTTGAAGGATCCCCTCACCACAACATAAGCATCACATAAGAGGAAGGTTTCCCCAGATAAACCTTCGGCCAAAAAGAAGGCTCACACCAACACGACTCAGTCAAAGAATGTGCTCACAGTGGATGATATTGATATCATCATAACAACCATAGAGGATGCTTCAGAAGACATATTTCAGAGACAGGGAGAAAATCAGGAGTCGATGTATGAAAAAATAGAGAAGGAGCTCAAGGACATCCAACAAGCTATCCATTCGAGCCGTGCATTGCTTACTGCACCATCTTCAACAAAAAGTGTAGAATTTGGGGATGATCCCACCCAATTGTGAAGGTTAGTAGATGCGATAGAGGCTCAAATTCGTCGAGCCCAAGAAGAAAAGGAACAGGCTATAGAATACATGAAGTAAGAAAAGTAAGAGGCCTTAGAGAAACTTCAAGTTGCGCAGTAGGAGAAAGATGAAATTAGGGCAATGTTTGAGGAGGACAAAGAGAATATGCAGAAAGACAAAGACCAACTGCTTGTAGAGCAGACTGTGGTCAAAGAGGTAGTACCTAGAGCACTTCTCTCTATGCTGGGCTTGGCACAGGAGGAAACAAAGTCAACTGATATGCAAGTGGGTAAGATTGCTGAAGCCATTCAACAACTTCAAGCAAGAGTAATGGAGCTAGAAATCCAAGCAGTACCGAGCACTCCGCAAGAAGTGCATGATCAAAGGGAAGAAGCTTCCAGGAATGCAGTAAAACGAATCATGGCATTGGCCTCAGAGTGAAAACAATCAAGTGATCAAAGTGCACAAACCTATGAGTGCCTTGCAGAAGATCCGAGCTGAGGAAATTGGAAGCACAACTCCAGGAGGCGAAGTAGGAGGCGTCCACCATGAAATCACATATGAATATGCTTATTGTAGTTGAGAAGATGAAGAGGTCACAAGAACAACACGTAGTCCAACAACAAGTCACTACCATCTAGAGAAAAGTTATGGAGGTTACACAGAGACTCCAGCCAGTGCAGGATGAAGTCTCCATGCTTTTTGAAGAGATTGAAGGACAAGGCTCACAGCTGGAACATGTTATTGGAACAATGGAAAAACGCCTAGAAGGGACTTTCACTGAGAAAGTAATTCAGGAGTTCGCCGAGAAGGAGGCTCTGGCGAAGCAACAAGTTGAGGCAGCTCGAGAGCTTCAAAGCAGTGTTTCCTAGATCAGAGTGACTCGAGATGAGTCACAGGTGAGTGTTGGGGGCCTCTTGGTGCTCAACCAAGTTTTGATAGAACATTGGTCGTGTTTGACCATTTTTGGGATTTCGACAGGCTGGTCGAAGATGGAGCGCCTAGGTGAAGAAAATATCGTGAGATCTCACTTGTTTTGTAGGATTTTTGGGCTTTTAGAGTTTATGTAACAGGTATGGGATGTCGGCCCATGGGTTTACCCATGTTTAGGCCTTTTTGTAATGTATAAATAAGTAGACAAGTCTTAGAGAAAATCCGGTCCAAGTTGGCTTCGTGCAAGAATATGTAAAGTTCTAGCTAAGTGCAAGTGATTGTAAGAGGCTTTGTGCTAATAAGGAGTTGGATCTATGCCTTGACCTAATTCTGGGAAGGAGGATCTAGCGGGTTGCATGCAAATATCATGTCCTCTGCGGAATTGGGCTCTATGGCTCTGTGCACAATAGTAGATGGCTATAAAATATTGAATAAGACTAATAAAGAAGAAGAAGTTGGTGGACGTAGCCCCACACTGGGGTGAACCATGTATATCCTATGTTGATGTGCTTTGTTTATGTTGTTTATGTGTTTATTTTCTTAGTGTAATGATATTTATATATGTTAGATAGATGCATGGATGCTTAGTATGGTAAATTAATGATAGATATGAGTTAATGCTATGTTCTAAGCAATTGGAAGTGCGTGATCTGCTCATTACTGCATTGTTATGTATTTAGGGTTTAATCTACGATGTGAATGGGAGTTAAGAACTAATGCATATTGATTAGCTAAGTGCTCTATTAAGTGTTGTGATCACAGATTGGTGTCCCAGCTAGGTTGTAGACACTTGAGTCCTACAACCCCCCCTGTCTCTACCTTGGGTGAGACTTCATTTGCTTTGTAGGTGTTGCCGAAAGAGCCGATAGTTAGGGTTTTGTTGGTGTGTTGTTGAAGCGTTGAACCCTGGGTCTTCCCTTGTGCCAAAACACACTATACCATGGAAGGTGCATACACAAAATATATCAAACAACTCACCAGCTTAAGTATATTTGCATTTACATTTACAATTGGGTTCGGCCTATGGGTATTACAATCCCCTCCCCTTATTTATGCACTGTTCTCAGTGCATTATGTACACATATACAACCAAAATTTCAAAAATCCTCAAAAATATGCAGGTATTCTTCCCACATTACATCCTCATGCTCCCAAGTAGCATCCTCAGGACCGTACCAGTTCCATTGGACCTTTACAATCCCTATGGCTCGATTCTAGAGCTATTTTATTTTCTGGTCCAGAATGAGTACCGGATGTACTTGGAAAGTGCCTTCTTGCTCCACCTGAATCACATTCCAATCAATAACATGATTAGCATCAGGTATATATTTATTGAGCAATGATACATGGAATACATTATGAACAGACATATATGAAGGCAATGCAATCATATAAGCCACTGGACCAATCCTCTCTAGGATTTCAATAAACCCTCAATAGCGAGATGCCATCTTTGAACAATTTCCCAACTTCAGGGAACTTTCTTGAGCAATGATACATGGAATACATTATGAACAGACATATATGAAGGCAATGCAATCATATAAGCCACTGGACCAATCCTCTCTAGGATTTCAATCGACCCTCAATAGCGAGATGCCATCTTTGAACAATTTCCCAACTTCAGGGAACTTCCGTTGGCTTTCACTTTCAAGAATACATGGTCTCCCACTTTAAATTCCTTGTGAGTTTTGCCCTTATCAACATAGATTTTCTGCATGTCTTGGGCACCCTTTAAATTTTGTTTTATTTTCAACATTTTCTCCTCCATTTCCTTGAGTAAATCTAGCCAACCACTGCTCTATCTGTTGGGTTATCCCAATTTAACGGTGTGTTTCACTTTCTACCGTAAAGTACCTCAAATGAGCTCATATTTAGAGATGTTTGGTAACCATTGTTATAAGAAAAACTATACTAAGTGTAGGTAGTCTTCCCATTTTGATGGTTTATCCATCACATACATCCTCAACATATCCTCAATCACTTAATTCACCCTCTCTATTTTTCCATATGATTCTGGATGATAAGTTGTACTAAAATCCAAATTTGTTCCAAATCCATTGAATAATCCCTTCCAAAAATTTGAGGTAAATTTTGGATCTCTATCAAACACAATTGTCTTGGGTATACCATGTAATCGAGAAATTTATCTCATATAAACATCATCAATGTTGGCTGCCTTGTGAGTGAGCTTAACTTGAATAAAATGGGCAGCTTTAGTAAGCTTATCCACCACTACCATGATAGAATCATGTTGCTTGTTTGTTCTCGGAAGTTTGGTGATGAAATCCATTGTTACAACTGCTCATTTCCACTCAGGAATGGGTAATGGTTGTAACAAACCAGCTGGGTGTCTATGCTAAACCTTTACCTTTTGACATTCCAAACATTTGGCAATAAAATCAACAACTTCTTTCTTCATGCCTATCCAATAATATTGGATCTTGACAACTGCAATAATTTTCTGATAACCTGGGTGCCCAACATAAGGTACATTATGAATTTCTCATAATATCATATTTTTAAATTCATGGGAATTTGGTACATAAAATTTTCCCCTGTACATGAGAATTTCATCATTATCTAGCTTATATTCTTAAATTTTCTGCCGCAAATTACCTTATTGTAATTTTCCCACTAATTCCTTGTATTGCAAATCTAATTTTGCATCCTCCAAAATTCCGTCTTTCAAATTTGATTGGTACATGCTAATGGCTGTAGCATGCAACTCATGCACTTTTCTGCTAAGTGCATCATCCACTTTGTTCTCTTTCCCTTTGATATGCTTTATATCAAAGTCATATTCACTGAGAAATTCTAACCATCGGCTTTGCCTAACAATTAGAGTTGGCTGATCAAACAAATATTTCAGATCATTATGGTCTGTCCTCAACTCAAACCTTTTCCCCATGAGGTATTTCCTCCACTTCCTCAAGGCATGTACTATGGATGCCAACTCCAAATCATGAGTGACATAGTTCCTTTCATTCTCCTTCAACTTCCTTGATTCATAGCATACAACAAACCCATTTTGACTAAGGACTCCGCCAAGTCCTTCTTTACATGCATCGATGCATACAATGAAGTCTTCATTTGGATCTGCAATCCTTAGTATTGGAGCACTTGTTAATAATTGCTTCAAGTGTTGGAAACTCTTTTCACAATCCAATGTCCACTGAAACTTCACACCCTTCTTTTGCAAGGAAGTGATTGGGTGTGAAATATTTGAGAATCCTTCAATAAATCTCCTATAGTAACATGCAAGACCCATGAATGATATGACCTCTGTCACATTCTT
Organism: Picea mariana; assembly: GCA_032191745.1. NCBI lineage: Eukaryota > Viridiplantae > Streptophyta > Pinopsida > Pinales > Pinaceae > Picea > Picea mariana. The sequence continues at coordinate 8,049 of JASDQU010585599.1, read as the reverse complement.
TGGAGCTTACCATCCTCTAATGGCTTCTATCTTCTCAAGATCCAATGCTATCCCATCCTCTGAAATGATATGTCCCAAATAATGAATTTGCTTCTGATAAAATGAGCACTTGCTCAATTTGGCATACAACTGATGCTCCCTTAATACTTGTAATACCATCCTCAAGTGTTGTTCATGTCATCTAAAAATAAAATGACAAACTTATCTAAGTATTCTCTGAAAATACCATTCATTAAACACATGAAGACATTTGGTGCATTTAATAATCCAAAGGGCATCACTGTGAACTCATAATGACCACACCTTTTTCTGAAAGAAATCTTGTTGATGTCTTCTTCTTTAATTATTACTTGATGATAACTGGACCTAAGATCAATCTTGGAGAATATTTTTGCATCTTTCAGCTGATCAAAGAGGTCATCAATCCTTGGCAAAGGATACCCATTCTTCACAGTTACCTTGTTCA
>JASDQU010585598.1:22192-38597 GCA_032191745.1 Picea mariana | reverse complement strand
ATTCTGGGCAGTAGTTAAGTTGTTGAGATGAATGGGGGAAGGATCCTTTCATTCTTGGAAGGTAGTTGTATTTGAATCCCTAGTCTAGCCATGATCTTAGGGCAGATCCTCAACTGAAGGAGGAAAATCCTCAACTTCCCCAAGGATATCTCAAGTGGTTAAAGCCTCTCCAAGGCTATATAGGCAAGCTTTCTAATGGTGAAAGAGGGTTGGAAAAGGAGAATCACACCAAACTTATGATCTCATAAGTGGTGCTAGAACAGAGATGTTTTGGAAGCAAGAGACCTATCATCTCATAGGGAGCAATCAGTGAAGCTATCATCATTCAGATCGTGGATCTTTTGAACAAGGGGTAGAAAAGGAGGACTTGGCAGAGCTGCTGCAATCAATCCATGGCTGTAAGCAATGTTTTTTCCTCATTAATATAATTTTCTTGGCCTGTTTCTTTCTAGATTGTGTCTGATCTTACATGAACCTATCATTGATAGATAGATCTGTTTTCAAGCTAACATCAATAGAATAGGAAGCGGTCGTACTTTGTTTGTCTACAGGATTCAGCGAGGAGCGAGAGTTTGGAGCTTGATTTGGAGCATGCAGGGACAAACATCGATAAAAACGTACTACTGTTCTCCTTCCTTCTCATGTGTTAGTTTGTATGGATTTGAAAGGAAGTCAGTGTCCACGTTAAGCACTTTCTATCTTAGAGTAGGGTCTAGCTCTTTGAGGCAATCTACCTGTCCGCAGGGAGATTTTCCTACAACACCTACTAATATCATTTGCGCCTGGATCCCATACAGATGTGCCCAGACACGTGCTATGGTCATTCTGACCAATAAGGAGTGCATCCTCATCATTATAGATTGATCCTAAGAGTAAGTGTCCCAACAAGCTGTCGGTCTCCAGAACCTAATCCATCAATGGAAACTCCAAGAGTGGTGATTCACTCTCCTCATACTGATAGGTATGTGTAAGGTCAACTATCTCCAAGCCATACCTCTCCTCCTGGGTCTATAGATCCATATGTTCCTTATGTTCAATCCCCAGACAAGGCTCCTCTACCATATCAGGAATTCCATTGATATCCTCATGTGTCATGGCTAGCATAGGTGACTAAGAAGATGAAAAATGTGGCTCACTCATCATAGGAAGCTCATCATTCTCCATACATGAATTCCTGGAATCCATGTATACACCCACCAATAGGTCATCCAACCTCCTAATCTCATCATGTCTAAGTGCCAACACATATGAATCCTCACAAGTGTCACCACTATGTTGAAGTGTTGAATCCTCAACATTACCCGATGGGGAAGATGAAGGATATGCGCTATCATCCTCTCCATACAATTGTCCCTCATATGTGCAAGAGTCACTAGAATTATCAGACTGCTCCAAATAGGCATCTATGATTGCATTCACATGCATCTCCTCATCCTCGTTGTCATAGTGCACCTCAACAATGTGCACCTTCTCTTTACCCCTACATCTGTGATTTTTCTTCCAAGGCACTTTGCAACCATAGAAACACTCCTTGCATATAATGGGTGTAGGATCCATCTGTGCTCCTATCAATCCACTCGCTGGTAATGATGTATCTACATCCTTATCTGATTTTCCCCTTAGGTTGGCAGGAGAACCAGCTCTGATACCACTGTAATGTTCCTGACTTGGATAGTCTAGGAAACGCTGCTAATTTGTGTGTAGGATTAATCATTTACATCATATAAATGATCATACAAATAACAAATGCGACAAAGGACTGCAAATTTTATATTATGATATCTCTGGGGATTACAAATGTCGAATGCGACTAAATAAAATGAATCACTTGGCTATATCAAGAGATAAAAGGATCTTAGCCGGAATATAATAATCAAACTAAATGATAATACCCAATAATAGATGAGCACTGTGGGATCAATGGATGAGATGGAACTATGGCAGCTCGTACGATAACTGCTAGAAGTATAGAAAGTTTTCCCTAGTGGCTATACCTCTCAAAATGGCCTAGAAATTGTCCCAAATGGTGCTCCCTGCTCTAGTTCTCAGTCCTAGTAACTGTAGGACCCCTCCGTTGATGGGTGTGGACCCCAGATGGATCCCCTTGGGGGAATGTGCCCCTCTCTCATTGGAAAAATGTGCCCTAGTGATTCCACTATCGGAATCAGCTGAGATGTGTCTCAAAATGACTGCCTTGGTCTACTGGGAAATGAGTCGGAAGGGTTTCCCTGAATATGGCCTAATGCTCACTCAAGAACCCAGAATGTATCCGCCAAAAGTGTCGTGCTTCCAAGTCTAGAAAATGTGCCCTAGATGATTCCTCCGTCAGAATCTAGGGAGGAACCAAGAAACTATGCACCTTGCCTTCCTCTCAAACGGGTCGGAGGGAAATCTTGGAATTCTCCTTGGATGGGACAAATCGATTCCCAGAACCTCCTCAGGAGCTACGCCCTCACCTTGGATAAGTGTGCCCTTACTGCTGGAGCCTACATAACTGTTGCTGAAGAACAATGGAATACCTGTGTGATCTTCCCAGTGACTAGGTTTTGTCTCTCAACACCGAAATCAACCAACTGGTGTCTTCCTCCTAGAATCCACTGAACCATCTCTCCTGAGATGCGCCTCTCTCCTCAATGACAAGTCATAATCTGCATAATGATGAATTAGGTCACTGACCCTTCTCTTATAGCTTTTCTAAACCCTAATTCACTGCTGAAACCCTAATTCATTGTTGACCTTTTCCCTCCAAGTGACTTTTACTTTATTTTATTATTCCTTGATTAAGTCACTTAATTAATTAATTAATTAACCATTTTACCTCTAAAAAGCGATTTATCCATCCTTATGGCTTCTCCGACCACTGAAAGTCACTTCTCATCATCTTATCCTGTAGTTCTCTTCTTCCCGATTTTCATGAGCTATTACACTAAGAGGTTTCTCCAAGTAATATTCCCATTATGACCTTCTTAGTGAATTTAATTAAGATATGACCCATAATAACTCAAAATTACAGAAATCGTCGGAATGCAACGGAAACAAAGCCAAGCTGTGCGGAATGGATCCTGATGATGAATTATGCAAGTTGGGCCCAATAAAACCCCTCAATGTCTCTCGAACTCTCTGTCACCCCTATCTGACTACTCTGGTAGGCATAACACTCTGTAAAGTTATAATGTCCCAAAATGGGGACATTACATCTGCTAGCTGCAACGACAGCTCTCCTCCAAACTTGCACACAAACTGGGAAACTGCAATGTGCACAATTGTTTATTCTGCAGTTCCGAGAATGCCTGCTAGAATGAAGACTAGCCTCCTATATTTATAATAATTATGGCTAACTGCCTGGTCTAACTTCTCATTCTGGGTGTCTATTTACTTAGTATATAATATTTCTTCTAGCTGACTTCTTCTCTTGTAGGCTAATAACCTAATACCAATTATCCTCTTGAGTTGACTTGTCTTCTAGGGTTATTAGCCAACTCATTAGGGTTTCTTCTTGCTTCCCAGAATATTCTATTATCATCAGGTTTACACGGGGAAGTAAATACCCCCCGCATCTACCATAATATTAACACCTCTTTCCTACTTCCGAGCCATTTTCTAGATCATTACAAAAACTCATACAAAATTTGAGACAGAACTGGTGCTTCAGACTAGAATCTTCTCCATCTCTTTTGATCCACTTTCTTGAGGAAACGCCATATATGCATGCTCTTCCTGTTGGCATGTATCCCCCAAATATTCTTGGAGCATGAAAATCCTACCTAACTTTCCATCTCATCCATGCCTTCACCTACAATCCTTCAGGCCATTATAATACTCGAGTATAAAATATTCCCAAAGATACACTCATATTCCTTTCATGTGGTCTTTTTGATTCCTTGCACGCAGTATAAAACTGGGTTAGCACGTGCAATATTCCTTTGGACGACACTATTGTTTATCCTTCCTTGTGTCGTCTAATGTGTCTTCATGGGTGTGCATGTAGAATTGAATTTTGGTGCACGCACACAACTTCCCAAAATCATTGGGTGCCAATAGGCCCCCAACTATATTAATTGGCTCATCCTCGAGCCAATGATTATGCTGCATCAATAGGCTTCTAGAATGAATGACTGGATCAGATTGACTAGGGTGTCCACATAGTTCTTTATTAAGGGAAAATTATCGATCCTGGCTATTTTTGCAGTCGTTCTTGAGTAAGGGAAAATTATCAATCTAGGTTATGGTTGCATCTTAACATAGGTCTTGGAATGAAGAGAGAAACCTTGGAGTTTAAGGATGACTTTGGGATTCATTCGTATGGGTTCTCAACCTCTACCTTTGCGAGCTTGGTCTAGATGGTTGAAGGATAGATGTATTTCACCATGCATTCTAGAATCTTGAGTACAAAACAGGCCAAATTCCTCCTCTGGGATTCGGTCAAACCACCCCAATGCCTGCTAAAGGCACGACCTAGGGTGATTTATCCATTGGCTAGGACCACCATATTCTTCCTGTCTCTCTCAGTCTGGTGAAAAGTGGGGAAGATGTGGTCAACTGACACCGATAGAAGGGGTAGACTGAAGAATCAAACTACCAACATCAACAAAGGCGTTGATACATGGTGGTAGGAGAACCAACTCTCAGCTTAGGGAGTTGTCCTACTGCAAAATATTTGAAGCACAATTCAAGGAACTACTTGGTGACTGTATGCATGCCGCTGGGAACTATAGGTTGGGTCCCCTTCCCATTAGTTTCACTTGAAGTTGAAACCAACGTGAGAAGGAAATCGTAGGACTGTGAGTTGTAGGAAACTATTCAGATGTTTGAAGGGGCCATGGGCCCTATGACTTCACTATGGAACTATAATTCATGTTACAGATCATGATAGTGGCATAAAAATTTGTGGAAACTACTAATAGGAAACTCGAGAGAAACTATCTGAGAGGAGGGATCAACGGCTCTCTGTGAATGAACTATTATGAACATAGGGAGTATAAATAGTTGAGATAGAGGATGGGATATTGTGTCATGATGTCACCATTTTTTAGTCGTCGTTAAACTCTAATATGATGGTATTAAGTCTCTCCAATCCCTATGGGGGTGTCATCGACGAGAATGATAATAATATCGATCTATCATACTGACGATGTGCCTTTTAGAGTGTTTCATCGTAATTTTTTGTGTACCCTGATCATGTTTCATCACCAACTTCCTACTAGATAATGAACCCTTTTTCTTGTCGTCGTATCCGCCCACATCATGTTAATGGGATATCAGCAAACATTATTGCATCCTTTTGAGTATAATACATCAGTTAAGTCTTAATCTTTTCCAAAATGGGAAAAATATATGTTGGTACAGTCCATCCTGTCCCTATTTATTATGTTGAGTTGTGTATGTCGCCTATTTATTACTCGGATGGTGACTACTCTACCCATACCCTAAGTCTTATCCTACTGGGGAACATCGCATGGTTACTGTTCACCCCTACTTCCACACTAGATATTTCATCCTATCACATCTACCCCTGGTAGGCCACAATGCTTCTTTACTCTGTTCATGTTTCTTAGCCTATGTCATGGAGGGTCATTGGTGCTTTTGGTTGGGACTATGGGACTTTGTTGACCTCCAAACCTTAGGTTGGGTTCAAATTCTGACCTGCACCGCCCATCAACTGGTGTGGTTGTAGTCAAAGGAACTTAGTGGATGGAACTACTTGTCGACACAACGCATTTGGAAATCAGATGGATCTTTCATGTATTCAGACTATGCTTAGCTAGCCAATGCATTTAGTAGTAACACATATGTTCTTGGGAATTTACCCTTAGACTGAACCTTCCTTGATTTACTCCACTACTTATTCCCATTCACGTATATGTTTACGATACACTTCCCACCATTGCATGAGTATTCATTCCATGACTATGTTGAGGGCTTGCATATGGTGAGTTAAGGGAATCTTCTACATCTAGGCAAGGAATGTATCCACCATGTATATTCCATCAAATTGATATAGGGTGTAAGGGCTTATCCCAACCTCGCGCACCACAATGGTAATTTACGTGCATCTTCTTGTTGAAACCTCATAGATATTCTTTTACCATCTCTCCATAGCATCCTCTAAATCTATGTCATAGGAGTGCACACTTCTCCATCTTATCTCGCCATTTTTTATGGGATTTATATAATCCTCCCTACACCCTGTAATCTTAAATATGTTTTCAATAATAAAGTTTCACACATCCTCATTCATGAGCTCAGTGTACCTATTTCCCTCATTTGGATCTAATGGTGCAATGACACACAATGTATTTGGCTCAAAGGACATCTATCGTTTCTTCAAATTCAACAGTGCATTGTTGTCAAATTCCCAGTCAATTCCAAGTAGCATGGGGTAGGGATATGAGTCATTCATGATATCAATCACCTCAAAATATACCTTAGTATTTACCCCTTCAATATTCACTTCTACTTTCTCCAACCAACCAATGGGATAGATTTTATATTGATTAGCTAGCTTGAGTTGAATGGGGGACAACATCAATCTTGGCTTGCTCATCAACTCCCAAGATTTATTTGGAAATATGTTCATACCAGATCCCATATCCAACATGACATCGTCCATCTCATAGCTTCCATGTTCGACTTTCATATTGAACTCTCTTCATGTGCGCTTTTGCTTGCTCACCTGGAATACATCCCTTTTTGGTAGTGGGGTAGACATAGATACAATTGTCTCTTCTTACCCCATACATCTCATCAACATAAGGATCACTTAATATTTTCAAACAACAACGTAAAAAGTTACCTACTTGATCATGTTCTTGCTCCTCATGAACATGCTCTTCATGCACACACTCCTCTATTGTGTATTGTATCTCTTCATGCACATGCTCCTCTATTTCATTTTGTTTAGATTGCTACAACTCTTCATGTTTTTGGAATTCTTCCAGTGGCCTATATTTCACGCGTTGTATCTACTCACACACGTGAGCTTCTTCCAATGATTTATGGGTTGCCCGATGCAACTCTTCATGGACGTGGCTCATTGCACTTCTTTGCACACCCTATATTCCTCTAGTGCCCTTTGTGTCGAACATTGTAATTATTCACACACTCTATATTCCTCTATATCCCTTCACTTGTCACGTATAATTTTATTTTTTTTGTAGCATTAAACTTAGGAGGCGCCTACGCCACTTTTTTGTTCTTCCCTTCAATGTTATGACTCTAACTTTCTCCATGACTATTCCCGTTTCCTCCTCGGGTTACCACCCATACATCGGATTCTTCCTCTGTGATCTAGATATATATGAGGGAATGAAATGAAACATAGAAATGTGACAAAAACAGAAATATACAATGATACTCAATTTTTATTAAGGAATGAAATCTGCAAAGACTATAAAAATCCAAAGTGAAATGAACTCGCTACAATGGTGGCAACTTATCTCTGAGAAGAGATGTGAAAGCTACGCTCATTTGCAAGAATATTATTAAAATGAGACCAAAAATGCCTTTCTAACATAAAACATCAATGAGAAAACCCTAAACATCCAAAACCCTAACCCCAGAAGATGAAACGTCAAAAGGTTTACGAGCCACGATGTGGTTAGTTGATACATCAACATCTCGGGGGCATTACTTTTACATATGATCTCTATTTTGGGTGCTTGGTACCTCATCGGAAAGGTATAGTTGAAGAGTACACACTATGTTTGTCCTAACGTCTACTTTTGGCTACATGATAGGCATTGTCGTGCCAACAAAATGTTGTTTAGAGCCTCTAACCGACCTTAGAAGTTTAAGACCCGAAAAAACCATAGAAAATTTCCATGATCGAAAATTGTATTTTGAGCTAGTGGAATATGCAGTGGGAAGCCGTCAATGTCCACCTAGATCAATCCTACACACTTGGGAAAAAACGGTACCCATTACGCCAAGTTCTTATGGGATATGGGGAATATTTTGTTGAATTTGAACCTTGGTGAGCCGCTTGCCTTACTGGAGAAATTTTCATGCTTGTACTTATCATTATCCTGTTGAAGGATGTCATGAACCTATTGTTGGATGGGTTGGATCCATTCAACCATTCTGGTTACATGATATGCCTTGGTATGAGTGTGGTAGGACTCTGTCAGTGAAGATGAAACATGCAGAGAAATGTCAATGGGGGCTAATGGTTGGAACCCCAAGCACACCTGAAAAGGGTTGTGACCAATAGAGCTATGAAGGGCTCTGTTATAGCTTTGCTTGACTTGGCATTGTAGAGGCACTTCTGTAGGTGAAGCAAAAATATCTTTGTGCTCCTCTACAATATTGTCGACCTACTTTTGCTAGATAGAAAGGTATTAGGTCGAGGTTGTAGTGGTTGTAGTGACCTTCTATTCACCTTCTAATCAGATAATAAAGAGGATAAACTTTATGGTATGCGATATTAGTTTTTGGCACTATTTTGTCGAGATCAATGAAATGGAAGTAGTTGGAACTACCTCTGGTACCCTGTAGAGTTGACCCCCTAGAGTAACAATGACACCATAGGACCGAGACTCATAAATAGTGTGACTCTTCCACATATATGGTTGGCCTAAAATAACATCACAAACTTCCAGTGGGGCAACATCACAAAATACCTCATCCTTGAAGTGCTTGATGCCATAGGACAGGCGACACTACTAGTTGACGTGAAGATATTGTCCATGGAGGAGAAACCTGATGTTGTATGGATGTGGGTGTGGTGTTGTTGGAAAATCCAACTACTTTATGACCTCTGTTGAGATTAAGTTCTTTTGGCTTCCTCTATCAACAATGAAATTAGGTGGGGTCCCCTTCACCCACATCTGCGAATAGAACATGCACCCTCCCTCGTGAGGCTCCTCTGGTTCTTCTAATTGGATTTTTGTGGTTGTGATGGTAGCAGTGGGTTATGCATAAATGATCTATTTCCATTTATAATGTTCTGGATCAGAGTTGGAGTCAGGATTTGGCTATTTTTCTTTGAGCTCGGCCACCAATCACTGTTTCGAGCAACATTCATCAGTGTTGTGCCAAGGTATTTTGTGGAACTCATTCCACTTTCCAGTGTTCTTCTTCATCTTCTTATTACCTTTATTTTCCTCTGGCTTGGACTAGTTTTCTTGAGGTTTGGACTAGTCACACTTTTTGATACTTCTATTGTTGTATATTTGTAGAACTGAACTCATGCGTATTTCGTTGCTTAAATTTCTACTCGATTTTGACATCATATCGATAAGCGACTCACGATGACGAGATTTCTAGAAAATCCATTTCTATTTGGATGTACTTGTGTAGACCCCCACGGTATTTTAGAACCATATGTCACTTGAAGTCTTTGATACCCAGCTTGGTGCGCAAGGTATGGAAGATATATGTGAACTCCAACATTATTTGGTCCCTCTCTTGATGCAGTGTGGTCCATCTCGTGTACTAGTTGTCATAGTTTCCAACAAGCTAATATTGTTCCTTAGTGAAATCCATAAAAAAATCCCAAGTGGGTTCGGCCTCAAAAATTCCAAAATCCTCTATGGAATTTTTCTCAGAGTAAGTCTCCCACCAATTTTTGACATGGGGAAATCCTTAAGGATCACAAAGGTGATATTTTCCCTATCAAAATAAATGTGGACAAAGAAATAACCTTCTAGCATATTTAACCACTTTTCCAAAGCATCTGCATCTATCTGTCCTTCAAACACAGGAATATCAAAATTAACTTGTACCCTGAAAGGAGTGGCACCTCCAAAGTGGTCACTTGATGAAGACGTGTTTGCTGATGTCGAAAACTGTCAAAGGATTTGGGAAAATTTTTACATCATCTCATCCCTATGTCACATGATGGATTCCTCGAGCAATAGTTTAATAGGATATTTTTCTCCCTCATCTCTTTCTTCTTCCTCCATGCAAGGTCGTTGGGTTTGGCGAGCATGGTATTTCAGAGGCTCAAGTAGTTCGAGTCCTGCTCCTTATACCATGACCTCGTTGGGGACATGCTTAGAGAAACAAATAAAGAGCAGACTACTTTGATACCACTAATTCATATTTATGAGGGAACAAAATGAACACAAAAATGTGACAGAAACACAAAGATATAGTAATACTCAATTTCTATTAAGGAATCAAATCTATAGAGACTATAAAAATGCAAAGTGAAATGAACTCGCTAGAATGGTGGAAAATTATCTATGAGTTCATAGATGTAACAGTTGTGCTCATTCACAAGAAGATGATTACAATGGGGTCAAAAAGGTATTTTTAACATAAAGCATCAATTATAAAACCCTAAACATCCAAAACCCTAACCCTAGAAGATGAAACACCAAAAGGTTTGTGGGGCTTGATGTGGTTAGTTGATACGTCAACTTCTCGGGGGTGTTACTTTTGCATACGATCTTCATTTTGGGCACTCAGTACCTTGTTGGAAAGGTATATATGAGGAGTACACATTTCATTCATCCTATAATATACCTTACAATACATACCAAGCACTGACGTTCCAAAAAAATGTCGTTTAGGTCCTCAAAACAACCCCAGAATTTTAGGACCCGAAAAAAAGGTAGAAAACTGCCAAGATAGAAAACTATATTTTGAGCCAGTGGAATAGGTGGGAGGCCACAAATGTCCACCTATATCACTCTATTTTCTTATTTCCATGCATCTCAATAGACACGATATTTTAGTGTTCCTTCTTCTCTTCCCACTTTTCCGACAAGTCTAGGCAATCTTTTGTGGCATACTCTATATTGTGACAATAGCCAAAAAGAGTGTGTGGTTCAGTAGAAAATAGTGACACATGAAGTACTTCACCACAATTGAAACAAATAGGTGGTCTTACTCCACCACCACCATACCCTTGTCATATTCCTCATTCATATCCTCCTCTCGAACCTCCTTGGTATCCCCATTTATCTACGCCTCTGTGGTCACCACCTTTCTATTCTTCTTGGACCCGAAAGGCATTAGCAATGTGGTACTACTTCAAATGAAGTGGCCACAGTTGTTCACATCATTCCCCGTGGATTTTTAGAACTCCTAAAATGGATTATGTGTAGTTTTTTAATACTTTTGTAGTGTTGGGCACCGAGGAGGTATATTTCCCCAGTGTCTGCAAATCTTGCACCAAGGGGTGTGGTTCAAAGAGAGGGTTCCTCCATCTTCTCTCATCATCTCCAATGAGGGATCCCAAAGAGATTCCTACCTATATTCACACAAGTCCATTCACAATAGCTAAAGCTTCTTCCCCTTCTCAGAGGGATCCATCTCCATCTTCTACCACATCGATGCTACTACTTTGCACCTCATATTCCTTTGATGTGACTACATCCATCAATATCCAAGGGGATCTGAATTTGTCTTCTTTGACCCTAATACCACAGCTCATGATATCCTCACTTGATACCCTACTCCTAATACCACGTCTCTTTGATGACCTATCTCCTTCTTTTCTCCTCTCTGACACAACACCCTCTTCAACACATCCTCCTGGTGCAATCATTTTTCTCTTCCTTTTGGGTCTTACCCCTCATCCTTCACTCATTTATATCTTATTTTTGCTCCTTTGTTTGGATTTCCTCCTTATCTCAACTCTTCTTGTGTATCTCTTGGATCTTTCTCTCATTTTCTCTTCTAGGTCCATTCTTTCCTCACCTCATCTCATCATCTTCTAGATCCTCTCCACTGGATCCATTTTCTCTCTATTTTTTCCCCTTCCTTCAATCCCCCCCTGCATGAGGGGGTCTAATCGGCCATCCTGTCGGTATCCGTGCACATTAATCCCTTATTTACAAACAACATCTTAATACACAGGGGGATTTATTCCAATAGTCTCTTTATGGAGATTTTCTCAAACTTTCTTTCAACCTCGTTGAAAGAATCAGTGTATTCAATGGAAAACTCAATTATATATCCTTCCTTCACTCGGTTGAACCAGAAGTCAATTTATCTAGTGCACTTATTATCCATAGATTTCAGTCTATTGACTATAGTTTGGTCCCATACTAGTGATTCTTGGACTCCCAAAGCAGTATTGATAGATGTCTGCCTTTTCAACCATTCATACAACAAAAAAGGAAACTCAACAAATAAAACTTCAAGAAAATATGTGTAGATGTGCCTCTTTTTCCAACATTCGAAGTTGGTTATTACATCCTTGGTCTCATGTTGTGCAAACTTGTCTTCCTTCTCAAATAACTAGTATTTTATTTCTTCTCGAGATGGATGCCACCTCATACTTTCCCTTCATCATGCAATAAAAAACCTTCATGTTCCGACAATGAAACCATTTTTTGGTGCGCATATCTCCTATCAATGGGGGGTTGAAGACCCAGGGGTCATCAATTTTGACCAACAAAAACCCAAGGCATCGGCATATTCAATTTTTAGTCAAGGACCAAAGAAGGTCTCACCCAAGATGCCACGAAAAATCATAGAGACAATTTAGTCTTGTCTCAAATACGAAGGGACAGTGTACACAAAGGAACCTCTTGGGCATACATACATTCATTCATTCATAAACCATTAACACAGTACTATGCATAAAGAAATAAATAGACATTTATTCATTCCATCACACAACAGAATAAAGAAATATAGAGCTTCATATTCCATTCATTAGATTCATGCAGATACAAAATTGTAGATACATAGAACATGCGCCACGTGCTCTACACAACACACTTCTTTTGTCATTCCAAGCCATTTTCTATCTCATTACAAAAACTCATACAACAAATGAGATGGAACTAGTGCTTCACACTAAACTCTTCTCCAAGTCTTCTGTTCCACTCCCCTGAGTGAACGCTAGATTCACATGCTCTTCCTATCCACATCCAGCCCTTGAATATTATTGGAGAGTGGAAATCCTAACTAGCTTTCCAACTCATCCATCCCTTCACCCACGATCCTTTGGGTTGTTATAATACTCAAGTACAAAATATTCCCAAAGATACACTTAGATTCATTGCATGCAGTCTTCTTGGTTCCTTCTGCGTAGTACAAAACTGGGCTAGCACGTGCAGTATTCCTTTGGTTGGTGTTGTTGTTGATCCTTCCTTATGCTGCAAAATGTGTCTTCATGGGTGTGCATGCAACGTGGCATGCACACGCAACTTCTCCAAAACCTTGGGCACCAACAATAAAATTGATTTGTTTTTCCATGTCCATGGACAAAAGGGTAGCTCCCAACTCTGATACAAAATCCAAAGAGTTAGTCAGGGTGAATGATCCTTTTCTCCATTATGTGATATTTTTCCCAAATCTTCCTAAAGTAGAAATCACAACCCTTTAAGATTATTATCAAGTCATTAACAACCTTCTCCCCATCTGTCATAATCTCTTGCAAGAAGATGATAGATGGGTTGTGAACTTCAATTAATCTCTTAAGGGCCAATTGTTTGAGGAATTGGACAGTCCTTTGCAGTTTAGGGTTAGAAGAATCATTTGAGAACATTCCTATAGGAATTTTCTCTAATGGCCCCAATTAAGGACAATTAACTTTCACTTATGATTTATGAGTTAGATTTATTTGGTGCAAAGGAAAAGAGGGATTTTTAACCTCTCTCGGAGGGTTTGCAGTCAATTGTTTCCCGGGTCCCCAATACTTCTACTATTCCTCCAGAAAAAATAGGCACTCTTATGTATCTAGACCTAATATTATATTTAAAATTCTCTAAGGTTTGAGAGCCATTGTGTGTCTCCTTATTAAGTGACAAACTAGGAGATTTCTCAAAAGTCTTACTAGCCCGAGGTGGTGGCCCTACCAAAACATTGAGAGGAATAATGGTGGGGGTGTGGCTTCTTTGATTCAAGATAATTTAGGAAGGAAGTCACCAAGTCATTCACAGTTCATTTCTTTTAACCCTATTTCCCAAGACCCAAAGCACAAATTGCCAATCTTTGGGATAGTAGAAGAAAGAGAAAATAGTTTCTTACCTTATTCAATCTTGCATTCAACTCAATTCTCCAGTGGAATCTTCAAGTTCTACATATTTTTATTTCAAGGTATTTCAATAGATACTTTCCTTTGGAAGACTTTCGACGATAGCCTCTAGAGGATCCATGTTCTGAGCGCTCTAAGGGATACTCTTTCGCTTCTGAGGCTCCTTCTGAACCCAGTCCTTTCATTTGCTGGGAAGACAAAATTCCTTTTCCAAATTTCCATATACATGGAATATTCCACATTTGAAAGGAATTATTTCATAGTCCAAGGGTTGATAGTATATGGTTGGCCCTTTTTTGATAATAATGGAGTTTCCTAGACCCTTTGTGAGGTCCATTCCAACAAGCATTCTGGGCATTCCCATATTTCATGTGTCTCTATAATAATTATCATTTTCATATAATACCCGCAGGTAATTACCAATTTCACTAAAGACTTCATATGACCATAGGATTAGAGGTAGACCCAATAGCCTAACCTAGATCAGATAGTAATCCACATGGGTTGAATTAGCATCAAATTATAGGTGCACCATCTTAAGAAAGAGTGATTGTGATCCCTGTTGTGATCTTTCTTGGAGAATTTTATCAACATCCACCTTTTACTTAAGGATTCAAATCATCCAACCTTTGACCAATGCCATGCAGTGAGGGGAGTAACCAAGTACTGCAACAAAGGTTTCTTGTGTCCATACTTTTAAGGATTCTTTGTTCATACATTTTATTAGGAAGTGACCCACAATGGTTGAGTCCTTGAGCTCAATAACTTCATTAAGTTTTATATTATCTCTTAAGTGTAATTTTATAACCTCAACCTTCTATTTAATGCACTTTTTCCTCTTCCTAGATTTCCCTGAACTCAAACCCTCCTAGTTTGATGCCAAGGGTTCATAGGTGGGGATTATACTCATCAAATATCCTATGAGAATACCTCCAATGAAACCTTGCTTGAGTTTTTTTTCAAAAAAAACCTTCTTCCCAAGAGATGAAGATAGTTAGGAGCCTAGAATTAGGCCTAGTGGATCATCCTTCAAAAGTATTCATGATTTTTGCAAGATATATGGCAGTGAGTATAAAATCTCATCAATATCCACACGTAGGGAATAAAATCACTGAACTTTCAAATCCAGCACCTTGTTCCTTCTAGGATCACCTTAAAGATCGACTTGATAGCTTAATATATTATTTGATGTTATGTCACACGATCCCTGTAAGTTGGAAATTAGGCCACTAAATTATTGTCTTGCCAACTGACCTAGAATTGTGATGGTTTCTTCCTCCAACATGTTTACTCGAAGATTCATACTTCTAATCAGAGGGGATTCTGATCTAAGCACAAGATCCACTAGAATGAACTAGATTTGATGGCCCTTGAATGGATCCTCAAATAAATATACATGTTCATTATCCATACTACGAAGAAAACCCTAGTCCTACGAAAGCCCTAAATTATTCATACCCATGCTTGAATGTCTTCTCTTTTCATCGTTTATATCTATCTACACAAAATATTTACCGGATATTTTTGGGAAAAAAATCATAGGAAATCGTCATAGCTTACTAATCTTGTAGCTTATCCCATATATACTCTAATTTATCCATTTGTCTCTCTAGGGTCACTAGACAATGGATCAACAAACCCACAATTCTATCTGATCAAACCTAGTCATTGCCCTTAAATTATCATGTGTGATTGATCTATAGTTAGGTGTGATTGTTTATGATAGCATGAACTTTATTTGCTAGGGTTTATGGAATAGTGTGAACCCTTGATGTCTAAGTATTTATTGTCACAATCACCATTATGACAACATTATTGGCTCAACACCTCCTCCATTAGCATTGTGTTGGTGCATCGGTTAGTTTCTCTTTGGTTCCTATAACATAGATTTCCAATCAATCATCTAGAATCCAACACTTATACAAGGTTAGGTTTGGCATTTATTCATCATGTAAGTAATTTTTAAGATGGTTATGAACCAAACTTAGATTTTAATGATACATAAATAGATGGTACTATCATCCAGACCTTGTAGCTCCAAGAATTTTGAAGATGAAGTTTGCTAATGGATGGTTGGATTCCCATATCTAAGATAGTCAAAATTAGGGTTCCCTAGGCTCCAATGAAAGGGTTCAAAAAAATTCCTTGGCCCATAGTGGATCTCCCCTGCCAACCAAATATAGAATTCCCTCCTTTGCTCCATGATGAGGAACCAAACAATCCCTCGAGATTTATCACATTACCGTGGAAGTATTCACTCACTGCAAACTAAAAATTCATATATGTATATGGAATAAATGAAGTAAATTTACATACTCACAACTTATCACATGCTATTACAATATTCAAGCTCTCCAAAACCCTAGATAGGGAAAGTATGAAAATCCAAGCCACCACCAAAGATCCACAACTAGAAAGCATCAACACCAGCAAGTCCTCCCTAGCTTCAACAACAAGCTTGTATCAAAC
>JASDQU010585597.1:134568-153298 GCA_032191745.1 Picea mariana | reverse complement strand
GAACAGAGTTGCGTAGAACATCACAAAGAAATACAAAAGCATAATGCATAATAGACATAAAATAATATCATTCCATGGAAACATAAATCATCACATAAAAAGTCTTGTTTTAAATTGTATCTCCATCAGTATTCTATTATTTCAGAGTCCTTGGTCAAAATACATGCATGTTAGCACAAGGGAACACCCAAGGTTCACCGCTTCAACAACACACTAACATAACACTAACTACTGGCCCTTTCGGCAACACCTGCGAAGCAGGTGAAGTTTCACCCGAGGTAGAGGTACGGGAGTTACATGACTCAGGTGTCTGTAACCAAGCTGGGACACAGATCTGTGATAACAACACTTTGTAGAGTATTCTAGCAAAACTTAGAAGATGATATGCAGTAGTTCATTAGCTTCATTAACATGGAAGAATAAATCTTAAGATAGATCGATGCAGTAACAGTAAATATTAATTACTTCAATCAATTAGCACATAGAACTGAGTTAGATCTAACATTCATTCATCACCAATAAAGCACTAAGCATCAACAGATTTATCTAACATACATAATAACAAAAATCACTAAGTAGATAAATGACAAACAAAACATAGCACAAAGCATACCAAAGACACAAGATATACGTTGTTCACCCCAATGTGGGGCTATGTCCACCAATTGCTTCATCTTATTTATTATTCTTCAATCTCTTACATTCATCTTCTCCTGTGCACTAAACCACAACTCCAAGATTCGTAGAGGACAGGAGATCTGCGCACTGAGCACCAGATCATCCTTCCCAAAAATAGGTCACAACACAAAGACAACTTCTTTATTGAGCATAGAGCCTTACATACACAATATGTTGCACAAAGAAACCCAAAACTACTTGCACTTATCCTTGCAATCTATTTGCTTCAATACTTCTACGATAAATTTGTATCTATTTATACTTTTACAATTCCTTACAAAGAGGCCTAAACATAGGTAAATCCATGGGACAACATCCCATAACCCATTACAAAAACCCTATTGAACCCCTTGTTGGGTCCACATAGCCCAGAAAACAAGTGAGATATGCAATCTCATCTCCTCCATGGTGATTCATCCTTGATCCTTGTGTTGAATTCCAAAAGGTGGTCCAAACTTGACCAAGGTTTCCTCAAAACTTGATCAAGGGAAAACAGGCCCCCAACACTCACTTGTGACTCATCCTGAGTCACTCATATCTAGGCAATGTTTCTTTGAAATCCTTGAGCTTCACTCGAGCTACCTTGAATTGTTGATTCACCTGAGCCTCCTTCTCAATAAGCTCCTGGATTTCCTATGCTATAACAGGCCCTTCCAGGCATTGTTCCACTGTCACAACCACTTGGTCTAGTTGAGAGCCTAGTCCTTCAATTTCTTCAAACACCTTGCAGGCTTCATCCTGCACAACTTGTAGTTTCTGCGTGACTTCCATTACTCTGCCCTAGATGGCAATAATTTGTTGTTGGACTACGCACTGCTCTTGAGATATCTTCATTCTCTCGACTACGGTGAGCATATTCATCTGTGCCTGCATGAGGAAGGCCTTCTACTGCACCTCCTGTAGCTGCACTTCCAAATTCCTTAACTATGGATCTTTTGTGAAGCGGTCATAAGTATGCACACGTCTATCGCTCAACTATTTGCACTCTGAGGCAAAGGCCTTGATCCTTATTACTGCATTCTTGGCAGCTTCCTCTCTCTAGTCACACACTTCTTGTGGGGTGCTTGGTACTACTTGGACTTCCAACAATGTTATCCTCACTTGAAGCTTCTGGATGGTCTCAGCGATCTTCGCCACTTGAGCCTCAACCGACTCATATTCCTCCTATGCCAAACCAGGCAGAAAGTGACATGCTTTACTCATAGCTTCCTTAACCGTGGATTGTTCTGTGAGAAAATTCTCCTTTTCTTTCTGTAGCTATACTTTCTCCTCCTATACCATCGCCTGAAACTCATCTTTTTCATTTTCATAGGTAGTTACACAGTACCGCGCTACGTGTAGATTTTATAATACTTCTTCTTTCTCTTGTTTCAAGGATTTTGTAGACTTCTCCTTCTCTTCTTGGACCTTCTAAATTCAAACCTCTATCACATCTTCTAGTCTTCTTAATTGGGTTGGTTCATCCTCAAATTCTGTATTATGTGACGAGGAAGGAGCAATGGGTATTGCACAGACTAAATGAATAGCTTTTTGTATTTCCTTTAGTTCCTTCTCTACCCTTTCATACATATCCTCCTACTTCATGCCATATCTCTGCAAGATATCCTCTGAAGCATCCTCCATGGCTCCACGAACTAGACTGATGTCATCCTCTATGAGTGTGGCCTCCAACTGGGGGTTACTAGCATGTGACTTCTTTCTTGCTGAAGGTTTCTTTAAAGAAACCTTTCTCTTCTATGGTGTTAGAGTAGGGGGATATTTCAGTGGTGTAGCTTCACCTTCGCCTTTATTTTCTCCTTCATCTCCTCCTCCTTGTCCATTTGCATCGTCTCCTCCTCCTGGTGAGCTAGATACATTTCCTTCAAAGGTGTTGTCCTCCTCATTAGTCTCTATATTCTAGACTTCTTCCTTTTTCTTAGTCTTCTTCACATTGGACTGTCCAACATGCTTGACTCGGGTGACCAAGGGGCTTCCTATGATGTTGGGGTCATAGATTTATACATCATCGACCAGTACAAGGAACTCCTCCAGCCACTCCTTTGTGATATGCTCCATGTCATCGTTTGTTATATTGTAATATGATTTCCACTCTTCCTTTCTCTCATCTATGTGCGCAGTGACATATATAAAATGTCAATCGGTGTGGAACTTTGCAAAAGGTCGGTACTAGTGTAAGGTAAGTGGTGTCATGCATGCAAATGCTTCAATGGAAACCTTCAATTGCTAATAATAGGAATGGAACACAATGTTTGACTGCCATTGCTTCAACATGTCGTTTGTGTACCACAAGGTAGAAAACCTAGTGAACAATGGATCTGATGGTTCAATCTCTGGGAAGGTGTGTACTTTAGGAATTTTCAAAGTGACAAATGAGATCAACATGAGAAGCCAACTGAAGTGGAACTCGTATCTCTGATCTTGATCTTCGTGAAATTCTTTCTCAAGTTCTTTGATGAGGTAACTCACCCAATTCATTTTCATGCCCTCCACACATTTTCCTGCGAGGTCCACCACAAACCTGGTGATCTGTGTGGGGAAGTTCTTTCTTACGATCTTGCTAGCTATGAGTTGGAAAGTGAGGCACACTATGACATCCTAGATAGAGGATACCTTGTAGCCTCCCTTTCCCTTTTGAACTTCTACATATGATTTTGTGATGCATTTTTCCAGGGAGTGGTTCGAGGCCTTCTCTGGATAAAATTGCTTAGGATTAGGTCCCTTCATGCTTAATCCTATAATTAATTGTATCGGTGCTAGATCCAAAGTAATCCACCAGTAGAGCTACAGGTATCTTCCATGGTAGCAGGAAAAGAGGAGTTTAATGCAAGCGTTAACCTCTTGGTGTCGACCAAAATGGGGAATCTTCATCACATTGAGCACAGTGGATTGTGCCAGCTCCTTAATCCATGGCTAGGAGACAATGTGAGGCTTCTTCCCAGTTTTCTTCATCAAGTATCTGTGGGGTGCTAGCATAGCGTAGTTCTTCTATCTCCAAGGTTGAAATCATTGTTCTTTAGTAATGAGATCTATCCCAACTAGCTTTCGACTACACGTATTCCCTTCGAGATGTACGCGGTGATGAAAGTGTACCCACAGTCTCATGGAATGATATTGCAGTTAACTACACCAGTCAATGATGGAATACAATCTGGTAAGATCGATGAGACCTGCTTCAAATTATCAATATCACTGCGATGCTTACTTCACTGCTCGGTCACGGGGTTTGTACGACCTGAACGTCATCTAGTCGAAGGGGAAGCCTACATTCCCCTGGTCGACAATGCCTAGATACCTTCAAACATACCTCTATTAGACATAAAATTGTTAAGAACCTCCTCGACGGACTTCTCTAACTCAGTGCATTCACCCGACATTCTCACTTTTAAATAGACAGATTGGGGTAGGTGAATGGATAAGCAAGGTAGACAAACAGATGGCTATGTCTGGTTTTTAGAATCACAATTCGATGCACAATATGTTCTCTGATAGCTCAGTTAATCATAGGTGGAAAAAAGTGGTCCCAACGCAGCATCCGACGGGTTAAATAAGTGAGCGTCATAACAAATTCTTCCAACGGGTAGGAATGCTTCCATCAATGAAAATTTTTCTGTTATGGTGTGGTCTCAACGTCCCAAGATATTGTAAATGCATTTTCTAGTCATTTTGGAGAATCATTCTAACGAGTGGGGTGCCTCCAACAATCATGTATATTCATTAGGGAGAAGTCTCATTCTGGGTGTTTCTATTGTTCTGGTGAGGTTCAAGTCCTGTAAACCTGTCTCTTATAAAGTCTTTCATCTGTTCTCTATAGCTTCCTGTAGCTTTTCTATCTTGGATTTCTTCTTATTGATCTTCTTTTATTTCTTTCCTTTGATTTGAGTTTCTCTAACTGTTTTTGGAATCCTCTTTCCATTCTTATTCTTATCTTCTCCTAGCGTAGTGACTTCACACTACTGATGTGCTCTCATAGGTTATGAAGTTAATATCCCTTCTCTTACTACTTCCTGGTTGGATATACTTCTTTCTTGCATGGATAGGTCCTTCAAACCTTCTTGCATTATTTCAACTTTGACATGTAATTCTCTTGTCGTCTGTTGCTTTGACTTATCTTCTCATTCTTCTATTAGTTGGTCTATTTTTCTAGCTATGAAATCCCTTAGTTCTTACTTTTTCTTTTCTATAGCTTATTCCTCTGCTTTCCTTCTGATCTGATATTTTGCAATCCAACTCTTACCTAAAAAAAGTGGGAAAGCGATGTTGTTCTCAAAAAACTTAATGACTTCAAATTCCTCTTCAGTCGATGTTCCATGGACAATAATAGGTACATTAGTAACTCTTCCACATAGGGTTATCATCTTTCCTTTAAAAAAGCCTATTCTTCCCAATGAAGGTATCACAGTAGGTTTTCCTAAAATTTCCCAAGTTTCTTCTGTCATAATATTCACTTATGTTTCTTCATCCAAGACATAGTCTATGTCGAAGCCTTCTATTCTTGCACTTATGCACTATTTTACTTTCAAGATCTCTGGTAAACTGACATCTTTGTGATCATCCATCATTTCTTTTAACTGTTCTAATGTAGTCTAAACTTTCTCTAATTCTTTCTCTTTCTGATTCTCTAACATGCTCTTAGTCGCTTGATATTTTTCTTGTCTCATGTTCATCCTTTCAACTTTATCAATCATCTTTGGAAAATCCTCAACCTCATGACCAACAACTTTACAACAAAGACAAATAGGACCTATACCAGGGAATTCCTTAGCAAGATGTCCTGACCTTCTGCAATTATAACATAGTGTTACTCCTCTCTTTCTCTTGTGTGTTCCCCAACCCATTTTGTACTACACACTGGGATCACAATGCTGGACTTGCAGTCTGCAAAAATTCTTTCTAGGTTCCTGCATCCACTTATTAGTCCAAAAATGCTTTCTATGCATAGGAATAACCTATATTCTTCATTTCTATTAGTTTTACTTAGAGCAACTCTCTCTTCCAACTGCCCCCCAGCTTCCAAACTAGGACAAAATCTATTAAACATACTTAAATTCATGCTTTAGAAACATAAATTTTCACTTATCTTACTCTTATCAAAGCACACAGATTTACCTCTTTCCTCCAGATCATATTTCTTTCTTAGCACAAATATTCACAAGTCAAGTAGAATATTCTGCACTACAATAACATATCTAAGCACAGAGCTTCACTTTTCTTCAGTTCCCAGCAATCACATTTTCAGGTCCCGACAACGGAAGCATTTGTTGGCAAAAGGGCGTAAAAAGGGTTCAATGCACCAACAAAACCCTAACTACCAGCCCTTTCAGCAACACCTGCGAAGCAGGTGAACTCTCACCCAAGGTAGAGCTAGGGTGGGTTACAAGACTCAGGTGTCTGTAACCAAGATGGGACACATATCTGTGATAGAAACACTTCGCAGAGTATTCTAGCAACACTTAGAATATGATATGCATTAGTTCATTAGCTTCATTAACATCATATAACAAACCCTATAATAGATCAGCATAGTAACAATAAATATTAAGTACTTCAATCAATTAGCACATAACACTGAGTTACATCTAACATTCATTCATCACCAATAAAGCACTAAGTATCAACAGATTTATCTAACATACATAATAACAAAAAACACTAAGAAGATAAATGACAAACATAACATAGAACAAAGCACACCAAAGACACAAGATATACGTGGTTCAGCCCAGTGTGGGGCTACGTCCACCAACTACTTTGTATTCTTTATTATTCTTCAATATCTTACTTTCATCTTCTCCAGTGCACTAAGCCACAGAGCCAAGCTTCGTAGAGGACAAGAGATCTGCACACTGAGCACCAGATCCTGCTTCCCAAAACTAGGTCACAGCACAAAGACAACTTCTCTATTGAGCACAGAGCCTTACATACAAAATTTGTTGCACAAAGCAACCCAAAAATACTTGCAAGCTATTTGTTTCGCTACTTCTACCATACGTTCTTATCTATTTATACTTTTACAATTCCTTACAAAGAGGCATAAAAATGGGTAAACCCATGGGCTGACATCCCATAACCCATTACAAAAACCCTAATGAACCCCTTTATGGGTCCACATAGCCTGCAAAACAAGTGAGATCCAGGATCTCAACTCCACCATGGCGCTCCATCTTCGATCCTTGCGTCGAAGTCCAAAAGGTGTTCCAAAACTCACCAAGGTTTCCTCAAAACTTGGTCGAAGGCCAACAATGCGCAACTTATCTCAGACATATACAAATTCATGATTAGAGAGAATCAACAACTACATCTCAAGATAACACAAAACCATATCATAATCTCTCATGTCTCTTTCACTTAATACCACTATAGTAGTACAAAACTAGTTTCCCTTACATTCTTAATCTGGCACAAAACTAGTTCTCACTACTCAACAATTCTCACTCCTCAACAGTTCTCACTCCTCAACATCATCTCGATTACTATCCTATTTTTTTTATTGAGAACTTATGAGCGCTCTTCTCTTCTTGATTTTGTTTCAACTAACCTCCCAAAATTGATTGTACACTAGCCTCCAACTAATTTCTGTTACGACACCTTTCTATTGCTCATTATTTCACACAACCTTCTTTTCCTTCCTTTTCTTTGTTTTCTATCTTCGAGGTAGCTTGCAAAACTTATACTTATCAAAACAAAGGGCCCAACAGGCCCTGACCAAAATCCTTGACTCACCCAGAGTCAAGTCTTTAGTTCTTCCATGGTCTCTATTTTGGCCTATGGTCCTTCTATGAATTTACTTTCTTCTTCTGACTTGCTTCCATCCCTGAATCCAGTTTTTTATTCCTTGGATCCTTCAAACTAAATTCCCAACTCTGGCACTAGTTTCAGGGCTTTCTTCCTAATCTCATGGAAGATTTTAATTTTGTCTTGCCACTTCTCAATGAGAAATGTGTCTTCTTCTACAAATTGTTGAGTTGTGTTGGTGTTGAATGCCTTTGGCTTTGATGTGATAAGAGAATTGCATTTTTCATCTGTTACTGTCTCCACCCGGTGCATCTAGAGGTATGCAGTTTGTACTACTGGCTTAAAATATTTCACTTTTGTATTGGCCATTGTTTGAGCTTCAAATAGGGCATTCAAAGTGTTGTTGGCTTGTTGGATCTCATCAATTTTTTCTTGCTATTCTAGAGGATCATGCATTTTATAATATTATTCATTGAGGGTTTTTATTTTCATGCGTAAATATTCTAGTGCTTGGTTGTGTTGAGTTGTCACACCCATCCAATCACTATCTTCCTTAAAAATGGTAGTGCACTCAACAATCATTTTATGCATGATGTCTCTGGCATCCTTTCCTTCCAAAACAATATTTTCCAGCTGTTGTTGGAGTTCTCTGGGTTGTTCCTCAACCTTCAACTTCATTCCCTCTAACTGCTCTTAGAGGTCCTCTGTTGGATATTCCAGGGCCTCCCATGCCTCTTAGACTAATTCAATTTGTTTCTGTATCTCTTCAAATTCTCTTAACTCTGGAAGCTAAGGTGTTTCTTCCCTGAAAGTTATCTATACCTTTGTTAATTTTTCCTTCATTTTCTCCATTTTATGCTCCACATGGTGTTTTAAATATTCCTCATGCATCCATTTTTCTTGTGCCATCAACCCTTCTTCTCTCCAAAATTTATCTTTCTTTTCAACTTGTTGAATTCATTACTCCAAGTGATCAGTAGAGGCTCTGATCAATCCTACTAGTTGTGGTGTAGGAAAGTGAGCTAGCTCACTAGATGTGATGGTAGTTTCCAATGGGAGTTTAATTTGAATCAGAAGCCCACTGGCCATGGATTTTTCTGAGGGTTTATCAACCTTTTATTCTCCTAGGGATGGTCCCCACAACTACTGGTCCATTTTGTTCTTCAAGTATATCGGAATTAAAGGGATAACTTTCAACTGCGTCAGGAAGAGTTGTAATAGTTCCGAGCACTATTGCAGATCTTGGAGTATTGGCTCTAACTTCTCTTTCAATGATGTTGTGCTCTCTCCTGAATGAGTCGCCTGTGGTTATTGAGACTCCAACTCTTTTTTATTTGTTTTCCTTGTTGTGAATGGAACTTTGGGGGTTTCATACCGAACCTCTGGAATATCAATGAGAATATATGGTCTTGGAGACTGTGGGACCAAGAGTGGGAATTTTGGGAGTTTGGTGAGTTCTAGAATTACATATTTTTATCTCTCCAGAGAGGGAAGAGTGATTGAAGTGGACACAACTACAACATTTGACTAGATTGATGTCACAACAAATTATAGGAGAATATCTTTGAAGTTCCCAAGGTTCTCTGGGTTGTCTATCTACATCTGTACTGGTGATTTGGGTGGAACTAGGACTATAGTATCCTTGGATGTTGGTGTTGGGGATAGATCTGCAATTATAGTGGAATATTTTCTAGGGTCTGGCTCAGAGTCATAAACTATATCAATAACATTCTGGGAAGCATGAGTGGCTGCTCTGGTGAGAATTATAGTACTAGATATGGGCTGGGGATTTATGAATTTGGTTAGGATGACTGTAGGGGAAACATTGGTTCTATTATTTTTAGTAGAAACCTCACCTATAAAGGCATCGGCTAAAATTTCATTGACGATCTTACCTGAGAGTATTACATCATCCAAAATCTTGGGGCAGCCTAGTAAGGTCCTTTTGGGATGTTGTAGGTAGTTTCTTCCTCTTCTTCTGAGTCTGATGATGTTGGAGAATTTGGTGGCAGATCTATTTTGCAAGAACTTGACCCTGCTTCATATGGATAACTCTTATTCTTTAACAACTCTCATGAAAAAATATAATCCATTCCTAACTTGTGTAGGTTGCGCTTGATTCCTGGACATGACATGACTTTTTTATCCAATATTTATTCATCTAGATAGAATGGTAATGGCCTCGTGTGGAAATCAGAGGGATTTTTGTGCCTTGTTCAAACAAACATGTGGTGGAGATTAAAATTGAATGAGATATTTCTTGTTTTCAGGAAGGAAACATTATTGAATTCCATATTCTTAGAGTCTGACCTTGCATGCCAAGGTTCAAAGATATTTGTGAGGCACCCCTTATCTGCAAGTGCTAGTTGTCTTCCCATGGGTGTCCACCACTTCAACATTGTAAATGACAGAAGTAGGTATCCATACATGAAGTTGTCTACCTTTCTAAACTTCCTCACAAGCAATGAGGAATATTCCAGTTAAAGAATGCATCATTTGTGCATAAATATTCCATTGACAGGGAATCCAACATGATTTCACCCTTCTAATATAAGCTTGATTTTTGTTGTGAACCCCTCCTTGGGTATGGAATTTTTCATACAAACTGATTTCACCCTTCTTCTTGTTGTGCTTGATCGACCCTTGGAACCCTTTAGATACATCCTCACTTTCTAGTGACAGTCCTTTCAACTGATGGATATCCTTTGCATGGATGGGATATATTTTTTCGAGTCGTAAGATCCTGCCATTCACTCTTCTTATCAAGAACCCAATGCATTGCGCAACCTCACCATTGGTTCTGAACACTAGTAAATACCTAAGGTGCATGATCATTGAGTTGAAAAGGTTGATAATGTTGGTATTTGGGATGAATTTCAATTTCCATGTTACCTCGAAACCCATCTCCCATAGCACATCAATATTCATATGTGGGAATAACACCATATTCATCATATCGAGGTCGAGGAGTGTTGATTTCTTGAGATTTCCTTTGAAATTTCCCAGCACCTCAATTCTAGGATCATAGGGCTCATCTGGGACTACTTATTTTGAGACTCATCTTTATCCTCCCATTATTCTTGGTATTTTCGATATTGAGTGCTAGTAAACACATTGAATTGGGGGGCATGGACGCAGTTGGGGAGAAAGAGGCTTGTCAGAATGAACTAGTGTGTGATAAAATCAAGGATAGAGGGAAGTTAAGATAACAATGTGTCATTCACAATAAATGTGTGGGATGGTATAGATGAGGTAATGGGGTAAACCAATAATCGGTTATAAATTATCTTATAATTAAGAAAACAATGCAATCTATGGTGCAGATGTCCGATGAGACTGATAATGGGGTAAAATATCTGAACGGGTCCTAAATTTAATGGGTGGCCTGACCAACACATGCTCAATGTGAGGGACTTACCTTTTTAATGGTTCAAACTTGTGGCAGGATTATTCACATAATCCACATGTAAAGGGACTTATAAGACTTGACGGGACATTCTAATAGGTTTTTACATTTAACCTAAGGGTTACAACTAGACATGACATGATTGATGCTTGGTCGTTAATGTATTTCAGATTCAATCCCCCCCCCTGACCACAATGTGATTTTCTAGAATATTTATGTGTATGATTGAGTGGATAGGTGACTCACATGAAAACACGTTGTTGTGTAAGAATGTTTGAAAAGATCCAAATATTAGATTGAGAAAACATATGTTGTGGCACCACTGAGCACGCTCTAACGTTATTACATATAAAAAAAAATTCAATAGATAATAAAAATATAACTACTATAAGAAATCCCTTGGAATGGAGCGACGATCCCTCTGTGAAGTGTGAGAAATGTAGGGCTTTAGGCATGCACCGTTCACCTAACCTGGTCGAAGGATACCATCCAGTTGTGCTATCTTTACCACGCCAAACTGTCGAATTTCAGAAACAAGGTGTTATAATTTTATTTTCCACCCAATCATTAGGTCATTATCATCTACATATCACCTATCCAATCCAACAAACATTCACCACTTCTTCCATGAGATTCTATCCTAATTTCCACTTGGTCGCTCTTATCCTTCATTAAGGGTACGGCCAAAAAAGGGTTGGTCACCATTTTCCTTCATTAAGGGTGTGATCGAAATTATTGGTTTCACTTTTCCTTCATTATGGGTGTGACTGAAAGGATTGGTTGCGATTTCTAGCCTACCAGGTCGTGATTGGGTTGCTCTGTTTGTTTGTATAGGTCGCGACCGAGTCTAGAAGCTCCTATTTTTGGATTTGGTTTGGATGGATGAGACTTCCCAATGATTTCTCCAGGTTAAGCCTTGAGAAGGATTCCATTATGAGATAAATAATATTATCCTAATAACTATATGGACTTATCCCTAAATCCCTATAAGAACCAAGCCATTTTCCATAGGGAAAGGGAGGAAAGAGCTAGCAAGGTTACTCTGGTGATTTGGTTGCAAGACTTGGACAAGGATCTTGGAAGGATACCATTTCATTAGCTTCTCATTTGTAAGTTGTAATATTTCTTATTTTATTAATAGAATACATATTGGATGTTTCCCTCTATCTAATTGTTCATACAAGTTTATGTATTCATTGGTAGATAATTTGTATAATTATGTGTTATCATATGCTGTTAGATATGTTGTCAATCCATGCATGATTTCTTTGATATTTGGGAGTATTTCATATTCTTTGGAGTTTTTCATTTAGGAATAATATCTAGGAACATACTTAGTTTAATTCTCTATTCTAGTATTAGGCACAAGTAGAACCTAAGGGAGCTCAGCTCTTGCATGGTGCAAAATACCTACAACAGATTGGTGACCATACTAGGAAATTTTTTCTCCATGTATTAATCCCCTTAGATTATTGAATTTTTTAATATTCTTTCTAAATATCTCTTCCATTTTAAGTGATTTTTTTCTATTCAAATCATTTCCCCACTCTTTTATGAGTTTTGCTGAAAAAACCCGTATCCCAGATCTGTCACATCTTGTCCAAATCCACCATTTTTTTACTTCCCATGTTTGGGCCCACTTCCATGTGTAAAAAGAGAGACCAAAATCCTTCAGTCTCACCTTTTTATCTTTAAGGTACCGATCAAACACTTTTGGTCACACCTTTTTCTCTTTAAGGGAGAGAGTAGTTCTTCTCTTAGGTTAACCAGGAGCGACCATACCTTTTGGTCACCTTGTCTCCCTTCATAGAGAGAGACCAATCACCCTGTCTCCATTTTAAAGGAGAGAAAATTATCCCTATCCCCATTTTTGAAGAGTTATCCTTCAAAATAGTCACTCAAATCTATTTTTTTTGGCCTCTTCAACACTCCATATCCACCTTGGATCTTCCTTAGATTTCTTACTGTGAATTTTACATTTTTTTGTGAAATGTTTTTCAATGTTTTCCTCTCTTTCTGTATGCCACTCATATGTCATATTATTTAACTTCTTGTTGCATTGGTATTACCATAAATATATTCCTTGGCCTCCTCCATTAGTATACATATACTTGGCATCTCCCTGAAAGATTGTTTGGAGAAATTTCTCTTTGATTGTTTTCCCACTCTTGCTTTGATTGCTTTGACTATTGATTGCTTTTTATTCATTTGGAAGACTTTTTTCAATTTTGAAGCCTTGATTTTTGCGTGCTTCAATTTGGGATATTCTCTTTCTTCCTTTTTATCTACTTTTTAATGCATTATAGATTATAGAGTTAAAGAAAAGAAATAGAAGGAATTCCTTTCAAATTGCATTTAATTGAAAAGAAAAAGAGAAAGCATCAAATTTTGTTGGCATGTTTTCAAAAGTATATTAGAAAAGTTGTTTGATTTCATATTGAAAGAACCACAGTTCACCATTTGGAATTGTTGTCCATTTCATTGAAAATAAAATTAATATTGCATGTTGTTGAGTGCTTAGTTGTCATTATAAACGAGTAAAGAACTCCCCTCCCCGCTTTAGCTAGATTTCATCAAAAATGAATTATTGAATTGCATCATTCTCTGCACCTTTTTGGAATCGAGTCCTTTACACATCATTCGTTTCACTATCGCACCCTTGAGTAAACCAACAACCATAAAATAAAGCGCTTAATAAAAATAATCTAGTAACTTTTCTTTTTTGGTTATGTACATAAACAATAGATCAGGATAGAGATTTGGAATAGGCTATGAGGTGAACTCTCCAAAGAAACTAAAAACAAATTAGAATCTTGCAACAGGGAGAGAAAATCCAATTTGTGTATAATCATAGTCGGGGGCCCCCTCTCACACAGGGGTTAAAAACGAGGTCACGTGTGGGAGAGTAGAAGAGATTACCCCTATGAGGCTTAACCAAACATAGTGAAATGTTAGTATATTGGGGGTTCTTCTTGATAATCATTTTTTTTCATTTGGTCTCGAAACTTCATGAATCCCGAATTCATTTTGGGTCCTCTGGATATTTTTTTGGTCCTCTTGTTCTCATTCCTCTTGGAGAATTTCGGACTTGATATACTTCCCATACTTTCGGACATGATTGTTGATTGTACCCACTTGGAGGCTGACTAAGAATCTGTAAGCTTAGTTTCCATAATCCTTAGGATATTTACACAAGGTGAGAGTGAAGGGGAGTCTTCACTATACCTAGGTCAAACATTGGTCAAACACACTAGGGATCCTTGAAGAGTAACCCGAGACTCTCGTCGTAAGAGGACTTGCACTAGGGCATAAGTTTGTTAAGAAGGTCACCAACATAACTGATCCACCTGCTCATCCTCACCCCTTCTCACTTGTTCTCGTGATGTTGAATTTAATTATCAACTAGTGAGTGCATTGTGAGAAGTTATTGGTTTGTTTGGTTTTCTTCCTAGATTTTCTATCACATGTTGTTTGTTTTCTTAGTGGACCTTAGGGTTGAGTTTGTATCTATGACATCATTTCCTAAGAATACCAATGAATAAATACCTTTCCTAAGGATGTCGTTGTTTTCTCCTTATGCAAGACACATTGGTCAACCTTATTGTTATCACATATAGTTATCAAGGGAAGAAGGTTGTCCAAGTTCACAGTATGCACAAGAAACGTCAAAGCACAGTGTTCAAAGTAGCCCATTTCAGGCTTGAAATGCAAGCAACAGCTGAGATAATCTTTAGCGGCAGACATTCCTAAGAATATCAGATCAACGGTTCGTGGGAATCGGGGGTTTGAAATATTGTTAAAGTTTTTTGTCAAAGGTCCGAAGTCCCGAAACCTGAAGTGAGCATGAGCCATCCAATCCAAAGAGCCATCCAATCCAAAGAGTGATGCGTCATCAGATCTATCACTTCAAGAGTTTTACATTGGGAGTTTTAAAATGAGAAATATTGCAAATTCCCAAAGGGCCAAAGCCCGAAGTGTCAAAGTGCTTGAAGTCCCGAAGAGCCCGAAGTCTTGAAGAACCTGAAGAGAACCTAAGACATTGATTAGTAGGAGCCACACGTCACTAGATCCTTCGCTCTAGATAAAAGAAGTAGAAGAAAAATGGATTTTGAGAATTGAAATTCCCAAAGGCCGATCCGCGAAGAAAATCTCAGTCGTTTTTTTGAAGGGGAAGATCCGATCCATCAATATAAAATGCACCAGAGCTAAGGCATTGATCATAAGGCCTAATATTTTATCTCAATATCAATGGTCAGACCAAATTGTTGGGTCAGAAGCTACACACATTTTAAAATCTCAAGGGAGGTGGTGCAGACCCCCAAACCCTCAGGTCCAAGGTCCACGCAGGATCATTCTAATCTTCCCTTTGAGTCAAAACGACTCTTTGGTTTTCCCTTCAGGAAATAACCTTCACACACAACAGTGTATCCACAGGTCCTTATGAGTGTGCCTGTGTGATCAAACATGAAGCATCAACCCAAATCTTCTGACCCGAAATAGGATCATGCCCTTCGCAAGTTCAAGACTTCAGGTTTCATGATTTCACGATTCCCACTGTCAAGGGTTCCTATCCCTACAACCCCCGAAACCCAAATTGTCGAATCTCCAGTGCACTTCGAAAAGGTTGACTTTTCAATGGGCTTCTCACTTAATTGGGACTTCGGAATTTGTGATTTCATGAATCCAGATGCAAGGCTCTCTATCCTTCAACCTCCGAACCCTAAAATGGTTCACAAGGTTTGACTCTGCCAATCGACGAAGATACACCACCTGTCATCCTTGCGGTTTTAAACCTTTGACGTAGACTCCTTCCACTAGTCACTCTTTCAGGTTCTCGGGACTCTGGCTCCCAAAGCGCTGTCTCCTCTATTTCCTGACACCCAAAGTGCTGAAATCCTGAAACTCTAATCCACTTTCTATTGCAACTCGTGACTTTGAGATTTTGGATTCACTACGCTCGACTCCTCGTCATTAGGATCCTAAAAATGTTGAAATGATCTGATGGATGGTGCAAATCAATATCAATGGTCCACGTTGATTTTGGATCCTAGAGTGGAAATCTTACCTACCTCTAACCACCCTGCAACTTCCCTGGATCCTACGGTCCTTGTGATTTCAGGAATTCCCCATAGAGGATTTTGATCGCTCTTTTCTCCTTGATAAATTTTGCGGAATAAACCAAGGTTCTTCCACTGGGACTTAACTTCCGCTAGATTGACTCGACCCTTGTCCCTTTTTTGAAGTAGTCTGACCTTGTCCTCCTTCGAACACTTCAATGGTGCTACACTTTCTAAGCTTTCTCTGCAATTTCGAGCCTTCAAAAAGACTCCTGCACGCACTCTTTGTGGAAACCTTCAAATACATCTAGATATTTGATTCTCTTGACTCTATGCACTCTCCTGCAATAGCAGTCCTTCATTTTACCCCTTAGTTGATAAGTTATAAACTTTCAACCAACCTGTGCACACCTTGCACGGCTCCTGTGCTTCACCTGCACTTCCGTGAGAATGAGAACAATAGTATCTCTCCTGATCTTTCAGAGATAAACTCTGGGTCTTCATCAACGCACTCCTTGTAGACATTTCACTGCACTCCTTGCAGGAACTTCTCTTACTCAAGAAGAGAAACAATTGAAACTCATTCTCTCTCTTTCTCTCGGACTTCAAACCTTTAACATGAAATCATACATTCACACAACATTAAATAAAATGCATAACAGAGAGAATAAACAACCATAAGCATACCATTCATCATGTATAGACAGAAAGCATCATAACACCATGGGTCTGAATCAAAGCTTCATATATTAATTCAGAACTTTTGTACATGGGTTCTTCTCTACAACTTTCTGCTATAGTTCTCTTTCTGCTCTATGCTCTATGATACAATTCTCTCTGATTGTTAATGTTACAATGATACAAAGATGAGGGTGTCTATAGTCAGTTTTCCCTCCTACACTCTAAACTGTCTAATCTAGAATTTAAATCTACCTAATTTCATTAACTATGCATAAATGCCTTTTACATCGACGGATGAGAGAAAATCGCTCATGATCTGTTTACACCCTCCAAAATATAAATGCAAGGTACGCCTTCTATCTATTACATTAATATTTCAAAAACAATCCACAACGCGAAAAATGTGTGTTGCTCTTTCCAACTGTCTTTTGCCTTCATGCTCGCTTGTTGCTGGTGATGCTACTGCACCATACTCCCTCGGCTGAAAATTTTCATGGACTCCTGTTCATGAGCTCGTGCACGGTCTATCCATGCTTCTAAATTTTTACTTCATTTTCCCAGCTGGCATCTTCAACTGGATGTCCCTTCCATTTGACCAAGTATTCAAAATACTATTTCCTCCTAGTCTTCTTGCTGACTGTCTTGTCAAGTATACTTTCCATCTGTGGATTTTCAGCTACAGGCATTTGTTTACTCCACTGAACCTCTGTCTGTTCACTGTCTACACCTGCTTCTCCAGCTTTGTAAGGGTACAAATCTGAGATGTTGAATATTGGTGAAATTTTGATCCCATTGGGTAATTCAATCCCATATGTGTTTGCCCCGAATTTCTTCAAGACTTTGCACGGCCCAATCTTCTTCATTTTCAGTTTGTTATATGTTCCCCTTGGGAACCTTTCCTTTCTCAAATGTGAAAGAACCAGATCACCAACTTCAAACTAAAGTTCTCACCTGTGTTGATCTTCTCTGTGTTTATAGTCTTGACTCAAATTTTGCAAACGTTCCTTCACTTGGCTATGAAGTTCCTTCATTGCTTCTGCAAAATCCTCTGCACTAGCACTTCTAAATTCATCTTGTTCCACTTCCTTCAATTTAGAAAATCCTCTTGGCTACATTCCATAAATAATTTGAAATGGACTCTATCCTGTGGTTCTATTGATCGAATCATTATAAGCACACTTTGCTTGTGGAAAAATGTGATGCCACTGACTGTGGTGTTTAGTCACTAGGATCCTCAACAAATCTCCCAAGCTTATGTTCACAACTTTTGTTTACCCATCCCTCTGAGGATGATAATCTGAGCTAAAAGACAAACTTGTTCCCATCTTCTTCCATAAAGTCCTCCAGAAATGTCCCATGAACTTGGTATCTCTATCCGAAACAATGCTTCCTGGCAAGCCGTGAAGTCTGACGACTTCTTTGAAAAACAGATTCGCAATATGAGTTGTGTCGTTGGTTTTCTGACATGGTATAAAATGTGCCATCTTGGAAAATCTGTCTACCACAACAAATATTGAATCAAATCCTCTTTGTTTTCTTGGCAGCCCCAATATAAAATCCATGCTCACTACATCCCACGGCCTCTCTGGTATGGGTAATGGTTGGTCCCTGTGTTCTTCTTTCTTCCCTTTTTGTGCCAACAAATTCTACATTTTTCCACACATATTTCGACATCTGTCCTCATCCTTGGCCAAAAATACGAGCCATTCAACTTTGAGAACGTCTTATCATGATCGAAATGTCCGGCCAATACTCCACTATGTTTTTCTTTCACCAGATTCTCCCTCATGAATCATTTTGGAATACATAATTGATTTCCTCTAAATAATAATCCATCCTGGATCATATACTCAGTCCATTGACTTTTGTCCATGAGAATTGGATTCTCAGATGCCTCATATGCCTCTTTGAAATCTGGATCATCTATGTACATGTCCCTGAGGTTATCGAAACCCAATGTTTTGACTCTGAACTCCTGCATAAGAAAACATTTCCTGCTCAAAGCATCAACAACTTTGTTAGCAGTTTCAGAGATATGCTTAGTTACAAAAGTAAAATTATGCATGTATTCAACCCATTTTGCATGCTTTTGGTTCAACTTTTCCTGTTGAGTCACGAATTGCAAAGCATGATTGTCGCTGTACAAAACAAACTCTTTACGAACCAAATAATGTCT